>APFE030806916.1:2475-74780 GCA_000404065.3 Pinus taeda | reverse complement strand
GAGGCGCTCAATACATGTCAAGAACTCTTCTAGAAGGCTCTAGAAGTGACCACAAGTAACTTTTTAAAGATGAAACTTGCGCCTTTTGACCTTTACAAGGGTACGCACCCTAGCTTTAGTATACAGAGCGTATTACTACGCAGGTCTAATGTATTTGGAGTGCGTACACGCAGGCAAGGTAGAGAGAACCTGCGTACCCAGAGATAAACATGTTTTCAAGTGACTTTCTCTCTCTTTGAAGTTTTGACATGAAGAGCAGGGGTATGGGGCTTGACAAAGAGGACAATGTGGCTATTGATGAGGCCACATAAACTGCAGATAGTCAAGGTGACAAAATTCAGTGTAACACATCTACTCATCATGAACAGGTACATTTTCTACTTTTGCTTCCTTTGCACGTGATTCCTCAGGTGAATTTTTCTCCTAGGATTTCTCTCTGGCATGGAGGTCTGATGGACGAGAAGGTTTTCCATACTTGCCCATATTGGCCAAAACTTTGGCCAATTCATCTTCCCCTAATGGGTCCTATAATGGGTTGCCTTCCTACTATTCCATTTCCTCCTCCTGCTCGGATTGCTCGACTTCTTTTTCTTTGTCTCCTTCCTCCTCAGATTGCTCGTCTTCTCCCTCTTTTTCTTCTTCTTCTTCTTCTTCTACATGTTGCTCTGCCTCTTCTTCTTCTTCTTCTTCTTCTTCTTCTTCTTCTTCTGCAGATTGATCTGCCTCTTCTTCTTCTTCTTCTTCTTCTTCTTTTTCTTCTGCTTCTCCAGATTGCTCTGGCTCTTCTTCCTGCATTTCTACTTCTGTGTTTTCCCGTGGGGGTTTCTCATCTTCTATTTCCACGGGCTGGCCACTGTTTTCTTGGGGCTTCTTTAGCCCCCCTTGTAGCCATGCTAGCCGGACTGATTTCCTGCGTTTTTCTGGTTGCTCGGGTGTGCTGGTGACATGTTTCCACTTTGCCGATTTCTTTTGTTTTTATGGACGCTCGGGTGTGCTAGTGACCTGTTTCGATTTTTCTAGTGGTTCAGGTGTGTTAGTGACATGTTTCCATTTTGGGGGTGGTGTGGCCAACCCCCCATTTATGATGGCAATTAGCTCTTCCTAGCTGCTATGCTACTGGGTGAGGCTATGGTTGACTATCAACCGAATCAACCCATCATGACTAACAACTGACTCTACGTGCTGTGCCTTTTTCATGCTCTGTGCAACGTCATGAAGTAATGAATTCAACAATGCAAGTAAATTTACGGAGCATTTTTGTTTTAGAACAGCTAAGAGTTTAAGATGTCGTGGTCTTACCACGTCTTTTCTGCCCTCACAGGTAATATAGCTTTGGATGGTCTTTGCTAATTCTGCCCACGGTTCTCCTAGTGTTGCTGGAAGAACCCCCTTTCCTCGAATTGCCAGGCTCTGTCCCCCATCCTGGAAGATTTCGATAATCTTCTGCAACCTCTCCTTTTTTAACGTCCATACTGGTCCAGTGCGTGGCAGTCTTGAGACTTCTGCGATTATGTCATCGGTGACTGCTATGCATCTTCCCCTTACTGTAGAGTAGTCCTCTTGCAAGTTCTGCAAGAATTCAATCACCACTTTTTCGTTAGACTGCTTCAAGCGGTTAAGATAGGTCAGCAATCCTGCTCTTGCCAGGATTTCCCGAGCAGCAACCAAAATATTTAACACTTGCGGTTCTCTGCGAGTTGATCTTCCTCCCATGGTTTCGTTGTTAATTCTCAAAGGAACGGAAACTGTTTGTTGAAATAGAGAGAAGTCGATGGATGTAAAACTCGTTCAAACTCTAATGTTGTAGTGTATATAGTGGAAATGGCTTTGAACAACAAATCATGCAAAAAAACAAAAAATAAAAAGAAATAATACCATTGAGCCATGTTATACCCGAGTACATAATTTCCCGAATAGCGAGCTGACACGTAATCTAGGGAATGATGAGGTTAGCCTCCCCCCTCGCAATGTGATATACTGTCCCAGCCATCAAATAAAAGAGCAGCGCCTTCTCTGCAACAAAGTTTCTAAGGAACATCGTATGGCAGTATGCGATGTTTACAAAAAGCAGCCTATTACTGATATCGAGGTGTAGAGTTGTGTCGCTTTAATACGTAAGAGACTGTGATGATATGATGTAAGGTTGGGGATAAGACATTTGTTGTAAATAGAGAGTCTCATGTGGTCATTGTCAATGGTTTGGTCATGATTGGTGATAATATATAGTCATGCGTTATATGGTTGGGGCAAAAAAATATAATTGATTACCACAGCATAAGAAACAGAAGGGTGTTAATAACTTACCTATTGGTGTAAATAATGCGACTTCAATACCATTAATAGTGCTCTGCTGCCGACAGGTGTCCATAACCTTGGAAGAGTTGTTTATTTCAGCCATGGAACCATAGTCCTTTGTGTATGCTAGGGAACGTTGTGTTATGTCAAAATGTAGGCCATTATGCTGGCTTGGTAAACAGTTGGCCATAATGCCATTCACGAGGAAGGAGCGAATAGTGGGCAGTTCGGCTTGTGATGAGACTTCCTGTTCCAAGGGTTGTTTGTATGATATACCTTTTGGACCATATCCCTGGTGTGGTGGCCATAGTGGGAATGCCACTTCGCTTTCATCCTCATGATCATGGTAGGCTAGCTCTTAATGAGACTTCCTATCCTACATTTGACAATTTATAAATCATGTTTGCTCTTTTTCTTTGTTTTTCATGAAGTGCCTTCCCTATTTATACACAAAAGGTGGTTCAACACTTCTTAAGAGTAGGAATGGTGGAAGAATTCTTAATATCCCAATAGGAAGATATAAACCCTTTGCTCTTACTGTTGAATAATAATCAAAGAGGATTAAAAGGGACCAACATGATACAGATAAACAATCAGAGCAGAATTAGTAGAAAAATGACAACAAAAGATGATGAATAAGCATGTCTTTCCTTCTGTCCTCTCAACAATTCAGGACAATTCCTTATAAAGATAGTGATTTATGATTGACTAATTTCAGTATGTTGTGTTTTTGTTTCCGTTACATAAGTGCATAGCTGTATTAAAAAAGAATTGAAAGAACATGAGAAATAAGCATCCTCAATTTAGAACAACAAAAGGAATAAGCTTCTTCACAGGGAGAGCAAAAGCATACAAGTGGTGTTCCTTTTGAGGAAAGGAACAACAACAATTCACAAATGTTGTTATTTTGGAAAAGGGATAGCAGCACACATAGGTACAGTTCCTTTGGAAAAGGAACATCAAGAATCACAAACGATGTTCCTTTGAAAAAGGAACAACAAATCACACCAATGTCGTTCCTTTGGAAAAGGAAGAGAAGACGTAAGAAAATGCTATTCCTTTGAAAAAGGAACAACAAAAACCAGCAAATGCCGTTCCTTTGAAAAAGGAATGACAATAATGAAAAACGTTGTTCCTTTGGAAAATGAACAACAAAACAAGCAAATGTCGTTCCTTTGGAAAAGGAACAACCAAGAGAAAAAATGTTGTTCCTTTGGAAAAGGAACAACAAAAAATAAAAAATGATGTTCCTTTGGAAAAGGAATAGCAAGAACACGCAAATGTCATTCCTTTGGAAAAGGAACAACATAAATAAAAAATGTTGTTTCTTTGGAAAAGGAACAACAAAAATATAAAAAATGTTGTTCCTTTGGAAAAGGAACAACAAAAAGACACAAATGTCGTTCCTTTGGAAAAGTAACAGCAAAAACACAAAAAATGTTGTTCCTTTGGAAAAAGGAACATCAAAAACACAAAAATATTGTTCCTTTGGAAAAGGAACAACAAAAACACAAAAATGTTATTCCTTTGGAAAAGGAACAACAGAAACAAAGAAATGTTGTTCCTTTGAAAAAGGAACAACAAAAACACAAAAATGTTGTTCCTTTGGAAAAGGAACAACAGAAACACACAAATATTGTACAACAAAAAATAAACAAATGCCATTCCTTTGGAAAAGGAACAATAGAAATCCAAAAATATTGTTCCTTTGGAAAATGAATAGCAAAAACGCACAAATGTTGTTCCTTTGGAAAAGGAACAACATAAATAAAAAATGTTGTTCATTTGGAAAAGGAAAAGCAAAAGCACACTAATGCCATTCCTTTGGAAAAGGAACAACAAAAACACACTAATGTCGTTCCTTTGGAAAAGGACAACAGCAATAGTAAAACGTTGTTTCAAAGATATGTACAAAAATAACTCAAGAAATTATGTACAAATTGTAAAGAAAATTAAATTCCTCAATGAATTACAGGTGAGGAAGACTTCTCTTCCTCCCCCAAGGTCTCCATATCTGAATCTTAGCGTAGCTGTTGACAGAAGGACTCACGAGTGAGTGGTTTGTGATAGATATGAACTCGGTGTCCATTTTCCTTGAAGGCATATCCAGAACCATCAATAGTGATTAGAGTAAGGGTACCATTGTCATGTACTTTCTAAATTTCAAATGGTCCCAACCAACGAGTCTGGAGTTTCCCGGGGAAGTCCTGAAACCTGGAGTCGTACAAAAGAGCCCAGTCTCCTTCATGGAAGACTTTATTTTTAATGAGAGCATCATGCCATTTAGCTCTCTGCTGCTGGATCAGAGCAGTGTTTTGAAGTGTAGAGAGCCTAATTTTGTCCAGCTCATTGATCTGTCGTAGTCGATTAATCAGTCCCTTAGTTAAGTCTAAGCCAACTTCTTGTGTTGTTCGTAATGTTTGGATTTCAAATTATGTGGGTAAAATGTGTTGTTTTCCAAACACTAGCTGATAAGGTGAGTAACCAGTGGTACTCCTCCATGTTGTTCTATAAGCCCACAGTTCTTCAGGTTATCTAGCAGCCCAATCACGTCTATGTGATGCAACAATTTTCGTTAAGATTGTTTCTATTATTTTATTGCTGCTTTCTACCTTCCCATTTGCGTGTGGGTGGTATGGAGTAGTGATTTTATGCTGGACATGATAGTTGTTGAGTGTTGCAGCTATTCTGTTTCCAGCAAATTGTGGTCCACCGTCTGTAATTATCTCTCTTGGGAGGCCATAATGTACAAATAGATGGAACAAGAACTGTATGACAGAGTCCTCTGTGGCTCTTGGCAATGCCTCTGCTTCAACCCACTTGGTGACATATTCTGTTGCCACCAAAATATATGTTTTCTGGTTTGATGATGGGTTGATTGGTCCAACGAAATTAAGAGCCCATCGCTCGAATGGTTTGATAACTAGCTCTGGTTTCAAAGGCATCTCATCATACTGATTAGGGCGTCCCACTCTCTGGAAACTGTCACAGGATTGGACAAACTTCTTTGCATCTTTGAAAATCATCGGCCAATAATACCATGTTTGTAGTACTTTATGTCCAGTTCTGCGATCAGCGAAATGTCCACCACATGGTTGGTCATGGCAAGATTTCAAAATTTCAAAGATTTCATCTTCTCAAACACATCTTCTGATATGCATGTCTGATCCTGTGTGAAACAAATAGCCCCCAATCCGAGAAAATCTAGTACTTCACTGAACAATCTATTTTCGCTCATTATGGGTTAGATGCTTTCGTAACTTACCTATTGCTAGGTAATTGGAAACATCAGCATACCAGGGTGTTTGAATAGCCACAACAAACAGATGCTCATCCAGAAATTGATCTTCAACTGCTGCTGCATCAACTGGCTTTGGCATTCTTGAGAGGAAATCAGCTACAGAATTTTCTTTTCCAGGTCGATCCTTGATTGTAATATCAAGTTCCTGTAATAAAATCAACCATCTAGTTATTCTGCCATTTGTGATAGGCTTGTTTGCTAAATATTTTATAGCAGAATGATCTGTGTACAAGATAACAAGATATCGAGTAATGTAATGTTTGAACTTATTGATAGCATGTATTACGGCTAGAAATTCTTTTTCAGTAACAGTGTAGTTTAATTCAGCAGGGGATAAATTTTTGCTAATGTAATAAATTTCATATGGTTTTATATCATCTTCTTGCCCAAAGAACACTCCAATGGCTGTGTCTGAGGCATCAGATGATATCTGGAATGGTAAATCCCAATTTGGTCCTCGAAGGACTGGGGCTATGGATACGAGCTTCTTCAGATCCTTGAAAGCACATTCACATTTTTATGTCCAAAGAAAATTAATGTTACCAGTTAGTGCATACAAAGGTACAACAATAGGTGAATAATGTTCTATAAACCTTCTGTAATAACTAGAAAATCCAAGAAAGCTACGTACCTCTGTTTGAGTGGTGGGAGTAGGAATGAGTAGAAGTATTTGGATATTTGCTGGGTCTACCTGAATGCTAGTTGTTGAAATATAGTGTCCTAAAATAAGTGCTTCCGTCATCGTCATATAACATTTTTCATGGCTTAAAAAAAGCCTGGTAGCAATGGAACGTTGTAGGACTTTTTCTAGTGTATCCAGTGCTGGATCAAACTCATCCCCATATGGAGTAAAGTCATCCATATATACTTCAAGTCATTCATTCATTAAGTCTGTAAAAATGCTAAGTATAGCCCTTTGGAATGTGGCATGGGCATTGCATAAGCCAAAAGGTAAATCTTGGTAGGAAAACGTTCTCCAAGGACAAGTAAAAGTAGTTTTGTCTTAGTCTTCAGGGGCAATTTGTATTTGATTGTACCCACTGAAGCCATCGAGGAGAGAAAATAATTTCTTTCCTGCCAAAGTGTCTAATACTTGGTCGATGAATGGGAGAGGGAAGTGGTCTTTTTGTGTTGCTTTATTTACCTTTGTGTAGTCCACACAGATTATCCATTTCCCATTCTTTTTTGGTACCACCACAAGCGGGGAGACCCATTTACTATCAAAGATAGGGTAGATAAAATTAACGTCTAAAAGTTTTTGAAGTTCAACTTTTACCACATCTTTTAGACGAGGATTTAGTATTCTCCGAGGCTGTCGAACAGGTCTTGCATCTTTTTCTATGTAAATGTGGTGTGTACATAAGTGGTGGTCAATTCCTTTCATATCAGGGTAGTCCCATGCAAATGATTCTTTATATTTCCTTAACACATGGATGAGTTTTGTTCTCGTTCGGATGTGAGGTTGGTATTAATGTTTAAGTTTTTTGCTGGTTTGATTTCCACAATATTACTATTTGCAACTGAAGTGACAGGGATTGTATGATAATGTGTATCTTTCAAAGGATCTTCTTCTAATTCGTTATTAAATTATGCTTTTATCATATGACATTGCACGTGAGATGTGAGTTCAGTTTGACTAATGAAATTATTGATGGCATCATCTTCTGTTTGGTCTTTGAACTCAAGTGATTCTTGTATAGTTAATGGATATCTAATGTTATCAGTAAGATATGATACAGGGTGCCTATAGTTCTGACTATTGTGACACTTGGCTGTGCTGGGGGGTACAGAACTAAGTTCTTGATATCTGTTCCCCCGGTTATGATCATATGTCCTTACCGACAGCCAATATAGGCATTGGAAGTGGCGAGCGAAGGTCTTCCTCAAATCAATGGATGTCCATCAAGTCGGGTTTTGGGATTTATTATCAAAAAATTGGTTGGATATTCCCAAGAGTCAACCGAGACCATGACATCATGTAGTATGCCCTCTGGCCTAACCACAGATCGACCAGCCAATTCTAACAAGGTAGAGGTGGGTTCTATAGATGTAATGCCTAGCTTTTGGCAAGTAGTGGTTGTTAAGATATTGATTGCAGCTCCAAGATCAACTAAGGCATTGGGAAGGGTTTGACCATAAATTTGGACAGTTACTATTGGGTTTCCTGGGTCTTCGTATTTAATGGGTGTTTCTTTTCCTGATAATAAGTCAGATAGAGTTATGACTACTTGGACTCTTGGATTATTTGTTATAATCCTCCTTGGTCTTTTTATGCACAACTCTTTGATAGTTTTTGCGTATATCGGGATGTCTTGAATGGCTTGGAGGAATAGAATTTTTATGTAAAAATTCTGTAATTCTCCCAAAATGTCAAAATCATGTTGTTGTATAGGTCGAGGTATGACTAATCGTTATGGTAACGGGGGAGAGGATGTGGTTGCTTGATTATGAGTTTGTTGTTTATTCACATCCTCTTCATGTGACAGATGTTGTCTAGGTAAATGATCTTCAATCTGAACTGTCTTATCTCCCTTAGTTTGAATAATACGCCTAGATCTTAACTGAAGATCATTACACTCCCTCAGATCAGCTCCTACTTCTAGTGTTTCTATGATTTGGAGAGATTGGACCGGTCTATTATTTGGGTTGGGGTTGGGTTGGGATGGGAGTTGCGGTCTCAGATTAGACTGGGGATTTTGTTGTAAAGTTGGCAGTGTAGGTTGAGGGAGAGGAATAGTTCCTACTGGCTGATGCATTGGTCTCTGCCAGTTTGTCTACCAAGATGAGCTTTGTGAAGTAGGGGGAGTCCATTGTGGTGGGTATGGGTTGTTTTGCCAATATGGTTGGGTATAAGGATGGTTCGGCCAACCAGATTGGCTTGCCTGATTAAACCATGGATTTGAGGAAGGAAACGACTGTGGTGACTAGTTTGGATATGGTTCCTGGAATTGAATTTGCCACATATTATATTGTTGAGCATTATACTGTGGAGACTGAAAAGAAGAAGTTGGGTCTGGAAACATACCAGATTGTCACGGCTGCCACTGACGGCGCTGGTTGAGCAAATGCACCGATTCTGGATCTTCTTCTGCTTCCTTATATACTTCTTTCAGTCCAGGCAATGAGGGATAGCTTTCCGTAGAGTGATATTTTGTACAAATGGCGCATGTTTGGACTGCATCCAGTGGACACTCCTTATGGCTATGCTTCTTCCTGCATATGGGATAGAAGATTGCCAAATTCTGTTCTGCTTCCATTTGCTTCTGCTTGGCCTGCAAAATATCCAATTGTGTAGTCAGTGTCCCTAGTCTATCAGTTTTAAAATTTTCTAATAAATTTCCAATTTCCACATGCGTTACTCCTTCTGACGAGATTTTATTATCTCTTACGAACCGATCATGTTTTACCGGTTTTACTCGTGTGCTGCCTCTCGAGCTCCTGATACATAAATCAATAATGTCAGCAAAGCTTTCTTTATAAATATCTCCTTTTCCCATGATGTTTAATGTTTCAATCCAGTGTTCCTTCATGCCCCTTATTAATGTTGTTTTCAACACGTTATTAGGTAAAGGGAGTGATGCATAGGGAGATATTTATAGATTATACTGGAAACATTCCACATACTCCTCTAATGTTTCGTTTGGTCTAGCTATCATCTAGAATATTTCATCCTTCAGTTCTCTAGACCTGCAATAGTCCTGATATTTTTTTAGAAAAGATTCTTTCATTTGCTCCCAGTTATTTATAACCCCACCACCTAATCCCATAAAGCATCTTAAAGCAGCCCCTTTTAGTGTAGAGGGAAACAATTTTAGTTTTTGGGGGTCATTGGTGTAATCATATCCCCTGCACAGTACATCAAATTCAAATAAAAATGCATCCGGGTCTTCTGATGTAAGCCCATGGAATGTAGGGATATGTTGAAGAGGGATTGCTTTCATGGGGGCATTTGCTGCAGAATCCACTATGGGGTACTGTAATGTAGAGGTTTGGGTGTTTGGCTGGTTTTGAGCCATTGGGTCAAATATATGCCAATAACCTTTTGGGATATCTAGGAGGGTGTTCCTAGGTTGAGAGGGAATGGCCTTGACAGGAATAGTTTTAATAGCATTTCCTCTATCTGGGATTATTGACTGAGGAGATTGGGTTTCTTGAATGGTGATTTTTGTAGCACTTCCTTTGTCTGGGATGTTCAATCGCTCAGTTTTCCTAAGAGGAGATCTTGGTTTCTCGGTTTCCCCTGCCTCTCCTCCTTCACAAAGATTATTGAAATTCCCTTCCTGCAATAGCTCTAGAGTAGAATTTTCAATTTCTTGAAAGTCCTGCTCTTCAGTTTGACTATGCACCTCAGCAAAGGCTACAGATGGTGAACCTGTGGCCTGAAGGGAATTAGTAGGCTATTTAGAAATAACTTTCTTGGGTCCTATTGAGGGATGAGATTCAACTTTCTTGTAGATTTCGTCTATGCAGGTTGATCGGCCAAGGGTGACAGGCCCCTTAGCTTTTTCTGGCTTTTTTTGCTTAGTCATGCACTCAAATTAACTACTAAATCCTACTTAAACAAACAACAACAAATCTGCAGGAAAGCGGGCAAAGGAGCAGGGCTTTTACATGCTCCACACGTAGGTTCTTACCTTCCGTTTTCAAAATCCGATTCTTCCCTAGCAGGTTCGTACATTACTCTGAGAAAAAGAACAAATGGATACACTCTTTCCCTGGCAACAACGCCAAAATGTGGAGCTATAAAAAGGGTCTCTTTCACCTCTAGTTACCTCACATTAATATGTCAATCTAGGAACGTTTTGTTATTTCAAAGAGTGTCTCAGTCTGAGGCTTATCATTTGCCAGAGTAATGTTAGTAGCACAGTGTTTGAATATACAAGAGTAAATGGATGCGTGCTTACCACTTAACTACTTCAAAAGACTAAATCACACATTCAGATATTAAGCAATGTATCAGTCAAGGGTTCGGCAGCAATAACCCATCCCTTTATAAACTGATGGAAAAGAAATCAGAGAACAGATCAGGGGTCTGGGAACTGGATAACAGATGCCAATTCTCACTATAGCCTGAGATCGTCCTTCACACCAATAACAAGAAATGGAATGACAAAGAAACCGAACAACAATGAAATGGAACAACAACCTCGAAATAAAACGACAATTCTAAAATGGAACAACAATTTGGAAATGGAACAGCAATGTCAAAATGGAATGACAACCAAAGAGTAGAGAAGAAACTAAGTCTAACAAGACGTAAATCTATCAAATCACCTGCATTAGTCATAACCAAACATCAATCCTTCACTCTTAAAGATGTACACACAAATGGAACAACACTGCTTACGGATACATGATGGAACATCACTGAAAACCATATAAACACAACATGCTCAAATAGTAATGTGATTCAGTTGTCACTTTTATTAGAAAGAATACGATTGCATGTCAAGATAGAAAAACAATATTCAAGAATCCAATAGTCACATAGAATAGAGCTTCCAAGATGAATTCTGTAATGTTAAGGCACAATCACATAACACAAAAACTTTGTAATGGAACAACAGTATCCTATAGAAACTAACCGTATTATATCAACACCTAAGGGAACAGTAATATGATGCAGCGTCAATACAACGCTTTTATTTTTAGAAACATTAATGGATTAAACAAGACAGAGCATGTGACATAAACTTTATAAAACACGTCAAATTACCAGATCACGTTGATAAGAAAACCACACAGAAACCACATGTAATGGTACAAGAGCAAGTGTCCTCCAGGGCTAGGCCCTTAACCTCCAGGGGTACACCGCTTGAAGTTATTCCAGGCTCCAAGATAAAAGAGTAACCAAGTCTGTATTAATGCATTAAGTAAAATTACAGTAGAGAAAGTCTTAAAAGGACAAAATGATCAAAGTTTTGATCTTTTAAAAGAAATTACATAAAAGCGTCACCAACCCCTTAGCTAAAAATGTTTCCCCTTATATAAGGGTGACGACGGAGATATCTATATGCAAAAATAGATAAAACAACGATCCCTCAGGATCAAGGATCCTGATGGATTCGTAGAACCGTTAATCCTGAGTCATTTCTTCTCTTTTCTGCGCCGAGCTGATATCTCCGCTTCGTTTCCCGGGCTGATCCGTTTTGGTCTATTTTGCATGTGGTCTCCCGTCGAAGGGGCAACAGTTAACCTGTCTTTGTCTTTTCCTTTAGAACGACACCTTTTTGTTTTTCCTCCCTCTTGCACATGGAAACGACAATTGTCAACGTTCTTTGTTTTGCATATTAATCTCACATGTTTTTTTATAATTCTTTATTTTTTTCTAAGTTTATGATGTCAAAAGGCTTATAAGTCGTAATGAAAAGATACTGAAATAACCATCAAAACATACCTTCTTTGGTACTCCACAAACACGACTCCCAAGAACAATCCCAGCCACTCAGGTAACCAACCCTTGGGTCCCACTAAGTTTTTAGACCATTAAATCCCTTGACTCTCCCTTGATATAGACAATGGTGCATCTAAGGAGCTATGGGCACATGCACAACATGGGTATGCATGTGTCAAGGGACTTTTCAGTTTAGATCTGTGACTGCGACTCTGGGATTTGTGCCACTTTTCAAGCCCAAAATCTAGTTCATTGCCTAGAAACCCCTTTAGCTTTTGGAATAAATAGATTAACTAATGACAAGGCTCACAAACCAAAAAATCACCCCAGGACTAGGCTTGAGCATCCCTAACTGGGAATAACATTCTATCAAACAATTGGCATCAATGCGGACTATAGGATTTGAATACAAGACAAAGCATAAATGATTGATAACTCATATGGAACTTGACAAGAAGGATCACCATCCTCTTATGTTAACCATTTTGACATCAATTAGGTCTTTCACCCATTATCCTTTTAGTTACATGTAAATACATGAAATAACCATGACAATAACTAGTCATATAACCAAAATTAAACCATGAAAATAACAATGAGATAATAGCCATTAAAGCGTCATATTAACAAGTACAAAATAAAGAGAATTTATCTTTTATTAAACATAAGCAAAGTTGAACCGGTTCGGGACTTCCATGTACTGCTCAACCGTAGACAAGGCTGAACCGAATATTTCTTCAACCAATCACCCCCGTTCCATATTCCAAGCATGAATGCGGGATCTCATGGATAAACCAATTCAAAAAAACCCAAAGGAATCTAGAGATTAAACCACCACCACCCTCACCAAATAGTTATTTCACCGAAACCAACAACGAGAACACAAAAGTAAACCAAGTTTGGAATGCCTCTAGACTCCATCACTATTCTTGACAAATCTCTCATCTCCTTGTCTCTCAGGATTTTACTGCAATCCACACCAAATTACTAGGCCATAAACTGAGACACTGGTCTATTAGGCTTTACCGCATTCCACACCTAATCACTAAGCCCTAAATTGAGAATCCACCCTTACCTTTACCATGTATCTCATCAAATCTGATCAAGGGATTCCTAGGCCTTTGGGATTTTCCTAAGATGACCTCCACCTTGGATTTTGAAACCATCTGACAAATCCAAAGCTCAAAACTGAGAAAAAATCCCATCATACTATGGTTATCTAGAAAAATTCAAGGAAAGGATAAAAGCTGCTATCATAACCTAGCAAAAATATGCCACCAACATCAAGAGAAACATGCATCAACATGCAAATCTATCCATGTCAAAACTGAATAGGAAATCACACATGTAATATATTACCTACAAGTGTTCCCATTGGAGCGCTTGATCTTGCTCTCCCTTGCTCGATCCTTGCTTCACTTCCTTTCCTTTGTTTTATTTTCCCTTCCTTTCTCTAAAGCTAAAGTGCTCCAAGAAAACTGTTGTCTAAGAGTTAGAGGGAGAGAGGGAGAAAATAATGAGAGAGCTCTGAAACTCAACGGAGAAAAGGATAAAAAGTGATCCTCATAAGCCTTTTTATCAATGAGGCCTCTATTTTCTTCATTTTCCATTATTTTCCTTCATCCTCCTCTTCACATGCAACTTGTGACCTTTCACCTTCCTTTTCTACTATTTCCGTTTATCTTCATAAATAAATGTGCTAAACTACCGTTTTACGTTTTTAATCTCTTAGCCATTTCCTTTGCCAATTTGTCTATCCATAAGCACATCCATTGATGTCCACTAGGAAGAAATTAACTCACAAAAGGTAATAAACCAATCCTCATAAGCCTTTTCATGAATGAGTCCTCTATTTTCTTCATTTTCCATTATTTTCCCTCATCCTCCTCCTCACATGCAACTTGTGAACTTTCACCTTCCTTTTCTCCTATTTTCCTTAGCCATTTGATTTGCTAATTTCCTTAGCCATAAACACATCTTGTGATTCCCACTAGGAATCTTTTCCCAACATTCAGCTTGGAATAAGTGTCCCTTAACCATGGTCTTATTTTTTATTTATTAACTTTTATGACATGAACTTTTAATGATGGGTTGTTAGAAGAAGCTATGTTGAAAAGTAGCATGTTGTGTAGATATTGTATCTATGATCCAAGCATCTTCATAATGTATTTTAAGAGAATATGTGGTGATGTGTAAGATTGTTGATTATGAACTTTGAAATGTAATGAAGAAATATTTTGAGGCATCATCATCTCGATCATTTGCAAGTTATTCCAACTATTATAGAAACTTTGGGATTTTTTCAATATAAGTTTAATAATTCTTAGAAAAACAACCAACTTTGTTGCATCATGTACAAAAAAATTGATTGCAATCTTTTCCACTACCTTGATTTTTTCCTCTGTCTCGACTTTGTCCTTTTCCTTGATTTTTTCCTTTGCCTTGACTGTTGCCTCTGCCAAAACTATTCTCTCTTCTTTGACTGCAACGACAACCTTGTCCTCTATATTCTCCCTATCTTTTCATTGTTGTTCCCTTTGTTATTCATTTTAGTTCCTCTTCCTCTGGAAATTTTAGTTGAGATTTACCAGTGATAGCTTCTGTAAAACAATAAATCATCTCTAAACTATTTCTTCTTTCCAAGCATTTTACGATTTTAAGTTATGATTTAACTTAATTGATTAAAATTCAATCTCTATCTTTCTATTCAAATAATAAACTTTCCAATAAAGTGTATATGAAGAAGGAAAACAAAAAATGAAAATAGTAGTCATAAAGCCATCTTCTATAGCTTGAAATCTAACCATTATTATTGCCTATTTGATATTGTTTAGTCTATAAATGTACTCAAATACATACCCCCTTCCTTCAGTTTCTATTGAGGTAGCTTCAATTGAATATCAAGTCTGTTTGTCTCTAATTGTGTATTAAATAATTCTTTATGTTTTCCAATTAGACCATGCATGATAGGCATTTTCCATATGAGCATACATTTCATCATTTACAAAATATTTAATTGAAATTAGTGCCTTTGCATCTTTAATATTCCATATGATCTGTGAGTTACATTAATAGGTTTGTTTGGTTTAACAAAACTATGACATACATCTTTCCAAAGTTCATTATAGATCAAAGTTCTTTCCATTTCTTATAGTTCTTTGAACCTTCAAGTTTCTGAGACTCAAAAAATTAGTTTACTAGCGTGGACATTATGAATATAAATATATGTACTAATATAGATCATGGAAGAGAAGAAGAATACAATGAGAAGCACACCACAAGTTTTGATACACCAAAAAACCATTCTTTTGAGGCTTGGAGTTTACCCTCATATAGTCATTTAAAAAATGAAAAGTGATTGAGATTTTTAATTGGCTTTAGTCAATTTTTTTTATATTTTTACAACTTTTGTTTGAAATTTTGAGACATGTTTTTACACGAAATCACTATGATATTTCTTGTGACCCTTTGTATTAAAAGCAATTGAAAAATTTATGATGAACTCCTTATCACTCAAAAGTAAAATTTATAAATCATAGGAGAAGTTCCCTTATTAATGAAATGTGTGTGTATAAGGACACTTCAATCCTTATTAAAATGAAAGAGCTTACAAAAATCACTCACTGTTGTCTAGTCTTTTCACTTCAACTCCTTGATCCCAAAACATAAACACATGCACAAATGAACAAAAAAAAAATATTTCCTTTCCATGAAGGAAAGCTATATTACAAAATTATCTAATCATAACATGTAACACCCATATATTTATGTGTTTTAAACATTGACTATTTTTAAACATGGAACTATTACCTGATTGAATGACTATGGAAGCCATGTTTGGATTCTTGTGATTATGTAATTATATTATTTTTGTGGATATAAAAAATAAATTATTTACAAAAAACTCATGAAAGAGCACTAGAGTTTAGAATATTTTTTCCATCTTGGAGAAAGTTGTTGGTGGTCAAGTCCACATGACAGAACTTCCCTAAAATATCCTAAAAGAATTCCATAGGAGAAAATAATTAGAAGGAAATTGATTTAACAAAATGGGAGAGAAATATTGTGTTAAATCACTTAGTTGGAGAAATATAATAAGTAGGGTGCAATAAACTGTTCTGGGTGAAACACACAAACTTTAAAGAAAAAGGGAAATAATCTTAAAAAAATAACAAAAGCAAAAGGTCTCGGCAAACGAATTCATGCAAACCTTAAAGCAGGACGCTGCTAAAAATATCCTGGGAAGAAAATTTTTAAAAACATACCACCACAAAACCAAAGGGGTTATTGGTTCTAAAGTGAAAGGATATCTTAGCTCGAAGGGAACTGGCAGAGGTAGTTCATGGTCGGGAGGAACATGATCAGTTACTAAGTATTTTTCGAAGCAATGATTACACTTAGATACTTGGTCATATTTTCTTATCATAGTGAAATGATAATTGGAATGTAGATCGAGTTTATTACAAGAAGCATATACTGCATATATTCATTTACGATTAAGTATAGATGCCTGAAATGAATAAATATATACATTTAGATATATTCAATTTATAACTACATTAGTAATTAAGACACGCATGGTTTCATTATGCATGCATTACGAATAGATTATAAAAAATAAGGACTGTAGATGAAATATTTTGTATATATATAGGAAGAAAAATATTTATTATAGGAATTGAAAGGAATCAACAAGTCTTGAAAATTTTATATATGTGAATTTAAATAGAGAATCATATTGTATGTGTACTATATGCTTTGAGGAATTAGAATTGCACACATATGGTGTGAATTTGCATATGACCTAATGTGCATGTGGATAGGTTACTTTCCATTCCAATGTAATAATGCATTGAAAGAGGAATCCATTTAATTAAGAACATTTAGTGTTCTAAGAAAAAATACTAATAAAATTGTTTATGAGACAAATGAAAGAGAATACCAAAAGTATGTGATATAAAATAATATACAACTCTATGCTCTTTCATGCCATAATACTTAAGACAATTCCAATCATTTTGAAAGTAGTAGTTACATGTAAGGAGAGGAATGAATGATAAATCTGGTGATATAAAGTCTACGTGGATGTACTGTAAATGAAATAAATGAGACTTGAAAACTTGGAGGTAACTCCACTAAGAAGAAAATCCTAGATGGAATCAATAAAATGTGAAAATTCATAAAATAAATAAAAATTTAAATTTTGAGTGTTGAGTATTAATTCTTATTGACGAAAGAAAGGTCTGGGAAAGAAATTTTAGAAACCATTGGTTCTAAATTAAAATCCTCACTACAGAGAAGAATGGAAGGATATTTCACCCAACATGATGGTTGTAGTCACGTGAGGGTTATCTTCCTTAACACCTTTATAGGGAGTATAATACATAGAAGACAAACCCCCTGAAGAAGAAACTTATTGTATCAAAAATAGAAAAATATGAAGGTGGAAATGAATATGATAAAATCTATCCAAAGGCACAAAAATCAAAAAGGAAAAATAAATGGAGTTATATAGGGAACTTAAAAAAATAAACACCGCTATGTTTAATGGACAAAGGAGGAGGATGCAGAAGCGTGGCTTATTAATATGAAAATGTACTTCTAAGTCTATGTTTATGATAGCAATTTAAATGCTAGACTGGGGATTTATCAGTTACAGGGGAAAGCCACTCTCTCCTGGGAGGAGGTCAAAGTAGTGCATAATCTAGAAAAGAAGACAGTTTCCAGGGAAGAGTTCGAGAAACAATTCAAGCCTAAATATTTAAATTAATGGTACTATGATGATCGAGCAAAAGATTTCCATGATTTAAGGTTGGGAGAACTAAATATAGATGAATTCATTTCCAAAATCACCAGTTTATTATGTTATGTCCCCTACATCAAGGAAGAGAAGGCCAAAGTACAAATATTTTTAGACTACTTGTCAATCTCTTACAGAGAAATGGTTGAGTTTGACAATCCTAAATCAATGGATGAAGCAATGCTAAAGGAACGATTGTGCTACCAACAAGATAAAAATAGAGGGGAAGGCTCAAAACATAGGATATAAAAGGATAAAAATAAATATGAAAGTGGGATGAAGAGACAAAAACTTGCATGTTTAAAGAATTTTGGACAAGATCATCAGTGGAAAAAATTTAGCATAAGTAGTCCACCCCAATCTACTCAATCTCAAACCAGTACAAAACCAATGTAGATGAATAGTAAGTGTATAGGTGGGGTTAAGGAAAGGGAACCCTTGAATTTTTGGGGATGTGGAGAACCCCACCTGTTAAGGGACCATCCACAAAACCCGAGGTGTCTTCAGAACATACAAATTTTGCATGAAGCAACAATAGTGAATGGTATTACAGGAAACATTTGAAAGCTAAGTGCAGCCTTAGATGATAGACACTTAGAGCACTAATGCACCATGATCAAGATTGAAGGTAACATATTGAACCATCTCGTGTTTGTATTAATTGGCGAGAGGCTAGTTTTAGCTATATTAGTCCACATATAGTGGAAAAGTGTAATTTAAAAATTGAAACATTTAAGAACACATGGTTAGTATAAGAAGAAACACGTATAAAGAGGAAAGTATTCATCCATGTAAAAAAATGTCTTGTGAATTTAAATGGATGTCCATCTAAAGTAAACTTAAATATGCTTCCTTTAGGTTCATATCATTTATTAATAGGTATGTTTTGGCTAGAGAAATAAAGAATTGCAGTAAATTGTTTAGAAAAGATAGTGAGTTGTGTAGATGAAGAAAGAATACCACAACTAATAAAATGAATACCAAAACCAATTTTAGTTAGATAAATTTTAGCATTGCATTTAAATTAAGTGTAAGAAGAGGTTGCCAACCCTTCTCTTTCAATATTGAGGAAAATAATGACAATACATGAAGGAAAAATTTAGATGAACTATCGGTGATCAAGAAGTTTATAGACGTATTCCTCAAAGAAATTGAAGGACTACCTCCCCATAGAGACATGATTTATTTATTAATTTGGTGCCACGGTCTACCTGAGTGTATAAAATGCCTTATCAAATTAGTATTCTAGAATTATTAGCATTGAAAATGGAGGTACATGAATTACTCAATAAAGGTTGCATTAGACCCAAGATTTCACCATGGGGAGCCCCATGTGTTATTCATGAAAAAGAAAGATGGTACATTTAGAATGTCCATAGATTACTCACAATTGAACAAATTAACTATTAAATACAAATACCCATTACCCCGCATTTATGATCTATTTGATCAATTAAGGGGGCAATTGTATTCTAAAAAATTTACTTGATTACATAGTACCATCACATAAGAATAAAAGACAAAGAAATTCACTAAAACTCTTTTCCAACCAGATATGGCCACTAAAAGTTTGTAGTCTTACCATTTGGTCTTACAAATTCACCTGTAACATTTATGGGTTTAATGATCAATTTGCTTCTTAAGTAACTAGATAAACTTGTACTCGTTTTCACAGATGGCATTTTCAAGTATTGAAAAAATGAATAAGAACATGAAGAACATATGATAATATCATTGAAAACATTGAGATAACATCAATTATATGCAAAATTTAGTAATTGTGAATTTTACAAAGACAAAATACAATATCTGGGTCATGACGTTTCAAAGGAAGAACTATCTATTGATCCTTAGAAGGTCAGGGCCATTTTGAGCTGTCCCATAGCTAATATGTGTGAGATACATGATACTACAGAATATTCATTGAGGGCTTTTCAATATTTTTCTATCCTATCACTTCATTACAGTAAAAAGGGGAAATTTTTGAGTGGACAACTAAGTGTCAATAAATTTTCAACAAGCTAAATTATCTATTAATGGTAGCACCTATTTTAAGGATTGTAGACCCATAAAAGAAGTTTGTAGTATGTACCAATACATGTATGCAATGACTAGGTGGAGTTCTAATGCATGACAATTGTGTAGTGGCCTATGATTTAAGGAAATTGAAAATATGTGAAAAACATTATACAATATATGATTTAGAGTTAGTTGCTATCATACATGCTTTAAACTTGTGGATGCGATACTTACTGGGAAAAATGTTTACACTTGTGACTGATCACATTAGCTTGAAATATATTTTAGGCCAATTAGATATAAATAGTAGACAAGCTAGGTGGATGGATTTTCTCATTGTATTCTAATTTGATATAAATTATATTAAGGGTAAATAAAATAATTTGGAAGATGCTTTGAGTAGATATGTGAATTCACTAATGAAAATTTTTGTTAGTAGTGCTAAAATAAGTTTTTCTAAGAAGATCTGGAATTCCATGTGGGAAGATGACATTTATCATAAATTTGAACAAAAAATTAAATAAATAAATTTCCTTGGTTATGCAGAAAATTTAGAAAAATTATTGAGCTACAAAAATAGACTTTACAATCTAATTGCTTATGCTTTGAAACAACTTATATTAAATGAGCATCACAAGAAACCATATGTAGGACATCACGGGAACCAAAAAATAATATCAACACTACATAAATAATTTTATTGGCCTGGTATGGAGAAATAAGTGGCAAAATATTTGCCTAAGTGTCTAGAGTTTCAGCAAGTGAAAGTAGAACACCAACACCCAACTGGATTGTTAAATACACTACCCATTGTGGAATGGAAATGCAAAATGATTTCTCTAGAATTTATTACTGGACTACTGAGAAAAGAAAATATACATGACTCCATTATGAGTCCATTATGTTGGAATAACGTAGATTGTAGACATTTTTATGCGAGAAAGTTTTCAGTTGCATGGGATAACTAAAATGGTGATATCTGATAGGGATACAAAATTAACCTCCATGCTTTGGCAAACTTTGTTTGTAGGAATGGGAACCGAACTAAATTTTCGTATTGTATATCACCCTCAAACTGATGGATAAATGGAAAGAACAGATAGAATTATGGAAGACATGTTAAGGCTGCATGTCATGGAACGACCTACTATGTGGGAGGAATTCCTACATTTAGCATATTTTTTTATAACAACGGTTACCAAGCCTATATCAAATTGAGTCCTTTTAAATATTTATACGAAATAAAATTCCATATACCTCAGTTGGATTCAACATGAAAGACATGCTAATTATAGGACTAGATGCACTACAAGAAATGGAAGAGGTGGTGAGAAAAATCAGGTAGAATCTAAAAATTGAACATGATAGGAAAAAACGTTATGTCAATCAAAAGAGAGGAGAAAATGGAAATTGAAGTATGAGAAAATGTGTATGTAAGATTAAACCAAGAAATAACTCTCTAAGACTATGAACATGCGATAAATTAGGACCATAGTTTTGTGATACTTTTGAAATCCTACACAAAGTTGGCCCAATAGCGTATCAAATGGCATTATCTAGCCACATAAAAGTACACAATGTTTTTAATGTATATTTGCTAAAGAAATATGTTCATGATAACTCTCAAGTAATTGATTGGAATTTGATACAAGTGGAAGTAGAAGGATATTTCCAATTAGAACCACTTCAAATATTAGATCAGATAGAAACCTTGCTTTGAAATCAAGGCATTGCCCCAGTTAAAGTGAAATGGAAGCACTTTACCCTAGAGGAGGCCACCTCGGAGATGTATGACTAGATGCATGAATAATTTCCAACCCTTTTCAAAAAATAAAAGAACTAAAGGACAAACAATGAGGAAGGTGTTTCATTAAAAAGGGGTGGAAGATGTAACACCCCTATATTTATGCAATTAAAACATTAACCATTTTTGGACATGGAACTATAACTCGGTTGAATGGATATGGAATTCATGTTTGGATCTTTTTGACGATGTAATTATATTATTAATGTGAATATCATAGATAAATTATTTGGAAAAAAAACTCAGGAAAGAGCACTAGAGTTTACAATATTCATTGTGAGCTTAAAAAAATTTGTTGGTGGTCAAGTCCACATGATGGAACTTCCGTTAAATCAATGGGAGAGAAATATTGCGTTAAATCACTTAGTTGGAGAAACGTACTAAGTAGGGTGGAATAAAGTGTTGCATAAGAAAAAGGTAGCCTTAAAAAAAAAAAAATCGAAAAAGAAGTAAAACAAAAGGCTTAGGAGAAAAGGCTGGAAAACCTTAAAGAAGGACATTATTCTAAATATTTTGGGAAGAAAATATATATAATTTAACCACCACGTAACAAAAAGGGTTGTTGGTTCTGAAGGGCAAGGAGATCTTAGTTCGAGGGGAACTAGCAGTGGTGGTTCATGACTAGGAGGAATGTGCTCAGATCTAACGTATTCTTCTTAGTTGTCATTATGGTTAGATACTTGGTCATATTATTATCATGCTGAAATGGTAATTGTCATGTAGGTGGATTTTATTGCAATAAAATTCTATTGTATATATTCATTTATGATTCGATTTGGATTGTAGATATATATAAATACATAGATCTAGATATATTCTCTTTATAATTACATTACTAAATGCAACATGAAAGCTTTCATTATGCATGCATGAAGAACATATTATATAGAATATGAATTGTATATGAAATCTTTTGTATAGAGATGAAGGAAAATATTTAATTATAGGAATTGAAAGGAATCAACAATTCCTCAAAATGTTATAGATGTGAATTTAAATAGAGAATCATACTTGTATATGTACTATATGCCTTGAGAAACGAGGATTGCAAACATATGGTGCAAATTGGCATCAGACCTAAGGTGAGTGTGGATAGATTACTTTCCATTCCAATGTAATAATGTATTGAAAGAGAAATCCATTTAATTAATACTGCTTAGTGTTCTGAGAAAAGGAAATTATACTAATATTTTTTTATTATTAAACAATCGATAGAGAATACCAAAAATATGTGATATAAAATGCTATATATATTTACTCTTTTCCATACCATAATACTTAACATAATTCATATAAGTCTGAAAGGAGTAGCTACATGTAAGGAGAGGAACAAATGAAAAATTTGGTGATATAAAGTCTGTGTGAATGTACTGTTATGATGGACCTCGAAGTATAAATAGGTGAATCTATAGGACCACATCTTGTAATCATAGTCTATCTACAATCTCCAAGTGGTTTAGACCTATAACCGATAACTTCAATTTATATTCTTTCATGAGAAAATTGTGGTTCCTAGACTGTAATAGTTGAACAAAATATAAAAAATGTAATTGAAGTTATATTGTTTATAAGTATAGCTCAAGTGATGGGGATATAGAAACAATCAGAAGCACACTACTAAGTATGAACAACATAAATATTTCTAACCAAGAAGCAACCAAAATTTGTGCATACCCTCAATATAAATCATCAACATTGCGTGCATGCGTAGACAAAATTATTTATCGCTAAGAGCTTTTTATTCATGGAAATTTACAAAGAAACCTTAGTATTATTACATTGTAAGAAAAAGAGGCATAGAAGCTAAATGAAACCAATATGGGAGACTTGAATACACATAGGAATGAGTCACCAAGAAATATTATTATCACAAGTGGTAAATTCGACATAGAGTTATGGTAACCATTCATATCAAAACATAAATGGAGTCACAAATGGACTGTGTACCATTGAACGATTTGGAACCAAAGTGAAGTGAGTGTTCCAAAAAGGGGCCAACCCATTTTCGATCCTTTTCATTAAAATGATAAATAAAGAAACAAGTAGTCACTACATACTAATTAAGTGCATAAGTTTAGCACTACCCAGGAGCTAATGTTCCTTTGAAATTCAAACCCATAATAATTAAGAAATCACACAAATAAGATATTATTGACATTTGCATCTATGTCGAGATAAGGGATGTGAATCTTGACAACCATGTACTCAACATAAACTCTAGCTAAGAAATACGAGGGGCACAGGCAAATGCAGATAGGAGAGTTGAATGGAGTGGGATATTTAAACCTGGAAGAGATATCCTAAAATTAATTTATGACTGGTGTCTAATATACAAAAAAAATGAACCCCATTCTAAATAAAAATATCACAATTCCATGTGGGTACCTGTTAAGGGAACCCCAAATGAAATTACAAGTGATGAAAATTGATGAGAATCCGAGGCGAAAACTTAACTATCAGAAGAAACGAAATAAAAGTTTTTTTTTTTATACAATTTACCTATGGGAGGATGTCATTGGGTATTCCTCAGTGCTTGGACAAGTACACAAAAAATAACTAAGACAATCAAACCTGGAGGTAACTCCATTAAGAAGAAAATACTAGATGGAACCAACAAAAAGTGAAAATTCATTAAAAAAAAAAAAAGAATTGAGTTCCAAATGATGAGTATTAATTCTCATTTATAAAATAGATAATTGGTACATAATTTAACAAAACCATAGGTGCTAAATTACATTCCTCACTACAGAGAAGAATGGAAGGAAAATTCACCCTACGTGTTGACAATAGTCATGTGAGGGTTATCTTCCTTAACACCCTTATAGATATAATATGCGTATACAAAATCTATAACTTAATCTTAAAATATGGGGGAAATTGAGGAGAAACCCTATTTGTTTAACCAATATTCACACTAAAGCCACCCTCCAAGCTAACCTTTGCTAGAAATTTGAAGACTAATTAAGAATGATACGATTTTAGTTAGGGAATATGAACTAGTGAATCAATATTGGAATGAAGTTACCATACATGGCAACAATGATTTGAAGGGATCACCTAGATGGTCACCAGTGGAATGCCCAAACTCAAAATCAAAAGCTTAGTCCCACCTAAGATTGTAACTATTTCTAGATTCCTCCACACAATTAGTACCATAACTCAGAACCTGCAAATCACCTGAAAATACTATTAAGCTTGGGGTAGACGAGGAAAGTAAACGGGACAAGAAATGAAAAATAGTTATATAAGAAATGCCCAAATTAATACCTTTGAAAACCTACCTATTTCCACCTATAGAAGACGAGTGCCATGATAGAAAAGTTACAAGCGTAGGAGGGGGCCAAATAACCTCTATAAAATGAAACAGATGTAGTGTACACATTTCCAAACCTCTAGGCAGTTCCCTATGGAACAAAAAAATAAAAAGGGTCAAATGAACGAAGGAAAATGAGGGCATATGGTTAGGATTTGTCGAACTTGAATTTCAGCCCTTGGTTGAATGCAAGTCAATCTCCACCATTGAAAAATACCTAATGCCGACTTCACATGGTTTTCACATGAATGATAGTCATGTGGCCATTATGGGGTCATCAAGTGTAATCATATGCCAACCAATAAACTTAGCAAAGTACTTTTATCCCACATATATGCCATTTATTAAGAATACATGAAATAAAAAGACTAGAGATCAATGCATAGGATACAAATTCAAATGCGTTATTAAAGTTAGAACCAAAAGTATGCTATCATATGATTTTGTAACATAGTTGGTGTGTAAATTATAGGTGTGTCATGTATTATCAAGCCCATAGTTCTAATCTGGTAAACATGAAGTAAAATGTTCATATACAGTAAGTTGATACAATGAAAAAGATAATGTTAAATAAGTATACAATAATATTGCAAACGGAACACAAATTTTATACTAAAGAAATTTATTATGTAAGTCAAGGTGGCAACTTCCCATATTTGACTAGTAGAGGGCATATGGTTGTTATGACATAATAGTATACATGAAAATGTTACTAGATGACTCAATATAGTCTGAAAAGAAGAAAATAAGGGTGAAATTAGGGTATATGACATAAGAAATATAATATGATATCATAAGAATAAATAATGTAGAGATGGAAACAAAATTTTCTTTCCATGTAACATAAAAATACAATAGCATAAAAATACATTTCAGTGTAGATTAGTCTCCTCCATTCCCTTATAGATATCCCTCCCTTGACATACTCACAAACTAGGCTCTTTAACGAGGGAAAAGAAGACCTATTTTACGTTTTACCCTATAGTTGAGGCCCTTTACTAATGTTGATCTTTAAATAGCCATAAAATTTCATTTAGGAATATCTTTTTAGAGTGTGATATGCCATTAGAAATTTCTTGATGAGGACTACTGAACCTACTACTAATAAGGTCATAAGGACATTACAACCCTGTAAGAAACTCAATAAACTTAAAACATCTTTGAATTCACTTAATGAGGACATGCAAGAGGTTAGGGTATCATACTTATTCATGAACGACATTGTTGTGTTCTTATGAATTTCTTTTGAAATTAATGAAATTTTTTGTCATCAATGAAAACACTATGTCCAACACTATCCTCCACCAAAATGTGTTTTAGCTTTTCACAATATATGTATTGTTTTGAGTTTCTAAGTAAAAAAGGCCCTCAAAATTAAATTACTTTGGAGATGATGGAATATTGATAGCAACACAGTCATCATTAACACCCATAATTCCAACCCCTATAGAATAAATGGGAATGAGCACCATTGAAATTATGATTCTTGAACACTAGTTAATTTATCCCATAGTCGTGAGACAACCTTAGTATAAACCCGGTGTAATCTAGGTAGCAAATCTGCTTGTTTTTCTATTCATGTAGAAATCCTTGCAGGCCACTAAGACTTTTATCATTCTCGTCTATCTCTAGATTTATTTCCATTGGGGCTCATGATATTAATCGAGTGCTTGCAATCATAGCCATGTAGCAGAGTAGTCAAATCCTAAATCTTCAATGACTTTCCTCTTGGTCTATTGGAATAAGCACTGAAATAAAAAATAAGTGTGGATTCCCTTTGATTATTCACATTAACAATTTTGTTCAACCTACAAAACTTTTGGTGCTTCTAGCTTGTATTTTTATAAGAAGTTTTTATTTCCACCCTCATATGACATGTTATTCTCCACAATATACCAAGGTTGAGAAAGGAGATCGAAGGAGGTAACCTCAAACCACTTAGGGTTCAACAACTAGCCCTACTAAACTAGAGAGGTATCTCTCTATGAGCTCAAATCTAATGATGACAAGAGTGGGAAAAGATGTTAGGCTAGATATGTTAAGCTCTAGAGTTTTGGATATTTTAGGGTTTTGTTGGATCGGGAGTGAAAATCAGTTGACTAGATCAAAGGATCAAAGGTTTCCATTATAAGAGATATAAAGGAGTAAGGTAGGTATGCTTTTGTGATAATTTGGGGTACATTTCCCCACATACATCAAGTGGGGAAATGTGGAAGGGTAATTATTTTTTCTTCCTTTCTTAATTTGTGATGAGTCCCTTAGCATTCAATATCTAGTGGTATTGAATCTCCCCTTTTGTTTTCTAATCATGCCCTTGCGTCCCATCCAATATGCTCCAACATTGATAATCTCTTGCCTGAGATTAGTTTTGGCTCATATAAGTGGGGCCACTCTCCCTTCTTTTTTCCAAGAAGTGATATTTATCTTCTTACGAAAAATTCATCCTTAGAATGGGAACCCTATATATTAATATTCATTTTTTTCATCTAATTATTGTCTCATTGGTTGTAATTCTAGGTAGAATATCAACATCCAGATGAAGAGAGGTTCAAAATTTAAGACCATGTCTAATGCGGATCCTTTGAGTTCTACATTGGATAAAAGTTTCCGAGAGGTTATGGAAAATTTCTCTTCCTCTGATATGGTATGTGAATATGTGATTCTTGATACCTAGACCCTTAGATAACACCCACTCCTTTTCAGTCATTCTCCATGAAAACCTTTTCCTTTAAAATAAGAGGTTTGGGTAGTGCCTCTTTGAGACTATCCTTATGTCATTTAATCAAAGCTGAACATCTTGTGGTCATCCTTATTCAAGAGACCATGGTTCCAAAGCAAAGGGTAAAGGACTATTTCTTACACATTTTCTCGAGATGGTGGCTTTGTGCAACAAGCACATCAATACTTTCAATAGGTATGGCCACGTTATGGCATCCAAAATGCATTAATTTCAAGGCATATCAAAGTTTTATAGGGATTGCATTCATATATTGAATATATATGCTCCATATTAAATTACACTTGGGTTAAGGAATCATGTGGATTCATGTGGTATTTTGAAGAGTAACTCTCTTATCATAGCACGAGACTTTAATTTAACCATTTGTTGAGGAGATATGGGGATCGGAGGGCAATCTAGATAGTTTGGATGATTTTTACAAAGTTCTTTTTGGACATAATATTTTTGTGGACACCATCCTTTATCTAATTATGCCAACTTGGAGGAACAATTTTTCTAGAGCAGATGGGATTTAAAAGTGTCTTGATCGCTTTCTTGTTCATGAATTTTTAATGGAACATCTTGGCTCATTATGATCATGGGTTTCCTCCTCTTTATTATTGGATCATTATTTGATTATTCTCCAAAGGCATGAAGAATGCTATTGCTAGGGTATTCCATTTAAGTTTAATCATGCATGGCTTAAGGAGTCAGAATTTTGTTCATTAGTAAGGGATACGTGGATGAATTCTTCACTGAAATTGGTGTCCTCTCATATGGATAGATTTATCTAGAACCTCAAAAATCTAAAGAAGGTAGTTAAAATATGGGAGAGGGGTAAAAAGAGATCCAATATTCAAGAATTATATGTAATTTATCAAATAATGAAGGAATTAATAGACCCATTTGGGTCTGGATACTTCTCAGACTTACATGAAAGGAGGCCTTGAATCTAGAATCTTGTAAGCATAAAAAATGGTACATTCATGAGTCAACATGGTTGCCAAAAAGTAGAGAAATTTAGATTGATTTGTGACATAAAAGTTATAAATTATTACATAAATATACCTATAGTAGGTAGAGGGAGAATACAATAGGGTGATTGATGGATGATGATATACACATTTCAAATCTCATTGACCTACAAAAATAAGTACTGAAATTTTTTGGCTATCAATTATGTGAAAGGTCAGGAGTAGACATTGACAATCAAATGGAATATATTCAAATATATCATAAAATATTTAGTGATGAAGAAAGTGAATATGTTGGGAGTCTAATCACTTCTGAAGTATTGGATTGAGTTTTAAAATCTATGGGAAGGGGAAAAATTCCTAGACCTAATGACTAGTCTACCAAGTTATATATCTAGTTTTTGGATATCATGGGTCCTAATATTATTGTTATGGTAGAGGAAGCAAGGACGCAATATTTTATTTATGGTGCTCTAAATGCCACATTCTTAGCACTAATCCATAAAGTATAAAATACATCCACATTTTCGGACTATCACCTCTTTTCACTACAAAATTCTTCTTAGAAGTTGCTCCAAAATCATCGCATCTCAGATTAAAGAGATTTTTTGAAAATACATATCTCCAAAAAAATTTGGCTTCCTCACCAAAAGACATATCAAAGATGTAGTGGCCATTACACAATAATGTTTACACTCCATCGAACTTAAAAAAAAAAAACATGGGTTTCTAATGAAGATTGATATGAAAAAAACCTATGACTATGTGGATTGGGAGTTTTTAAAAATTATTTTACACTGGACTGGTCTTTCTATAAATGTGGTGGACTAGATTATGGCTTGCATCTGAACAAAAAATTATGTGATATTTATAAATGAGGTCCCTTCCACTTTATTCTAAGCTTCGAGAGGTTTAAGGGAAGGTTGTTCCATTCCCCCTATTATTCCCACTGGTCATTGATGGTATAAGTAGAAGGGTATCGTAAGTACATCATTATGATTTATTATTAAGTTGTACGCTCACCAAGGGTATCTCTATCACACATCTTATTTTTGTTGATGATTTTATTCTAATAGAGGAGGTTTCTATCTGTGAATGGAATATTATCTACCAGGTTATTACCTATTTCGATGATGCCTCTGGTCTCTATATGAGCAAGTCCAAATCTTTTTTGATTGTAGAGGCTCAAGATGTAGAATTGGTTATAGAGATTGCTAATATTTTTGCAATATAGGTTACAAAAATGGACAAGGGCTTCAATTACCTTGGTTACATTTTGAAGCCAAACAAATATGGTATTAAATATTGGGCGTGGTTGCTTGATAAATTTGAGAAGAGGCTATCTGTGTGGTGACATAAATGGATGCCTATGCGTGGCAGATTCATCACAGTCTACTCAGTTCTTCAAAGTATATAGGTCTATTGATGTAGCTATACTTGCTTCCTAAGGATATCATAAGTAACATTAGCTCATGTAAAGATATATTTATTGGGCTCATATTGTGGATGCCAAAAAGTTTGAACTTGTGAAGTTGGAGGTCTTATTGAGGCGAAAGAAAGACGAGGGATGGGGGACAAAAAAATATGCAACATTTTTCTTGGGAATTATTGGTAAAGTTCTCTGAGCAAGCATTATTTGGTAATATCATATGGAAATCAATTATGAAAGAACAATATCTCAAAAAGTAATCTTTCTTGGAGTGGATAAAAATAAGGCTGTGGGTCTCTATCTCAGCTTCATATATATGGAAAAACTTGATGAAATCAAAGTAATCGCTGATAGGGAATGGCTGATAGGGAACATGAGATGGGAGATTGGCTGTGGCACAAAGGTGTAGATTGGCTTAGGTTCAATGAAATGCTTCACAGGTGATCACACTCTATTGATTGCACTTATCAAGTATTTACATAATAAAGACATCTATTACTTAAAACAGATATAGATAACACACGATCCCTTATCTGTTTCTTTGTCATTGATACATGGTTGGGATTTGGGATTATATGGCAACCTCGATGAGAAATGGGAAAAGTACATTCAAATTTTATTATTGGTGGGTATTACTTTGACAAAGTGTGAATATTGTTTATCATGGGATGGTTATCAATATATGGAGAAATCTTGGCTAAGGAGGCTTATGGTTATATCTGTTTTTCACATAAGGTCATCGAGGGCATTGCTAGTTTTAGAAAATATGGAAGTGGAACCTCCCCTTCAAGCTCAATGTTTTTAGGTGGTGGACCTCGTAGAACATAATCCTTACTTGGGGCACTTTATGTAAGGGACAATACCTTCGATCAAGGAGATGCGCCATGTGTAATGAGGAGCAGGAAATAATCATTCACCTATTCCTAAAATGTCCTTTTGTATCTTCAATATGATATGGTGTTCTGAACATTCTACAAATTTCCTCTGATTGGAATCATAATTTTGTGGAGGCATGCTTTTTATAATGGACCATGAACTTTAAGGCCTTTTAAACTCACCCTTTTCACATAATTTAGGGCATTTGGAGGTGTTGAAACAAAGTGAGTTTAGAGGGTACTGCTTCAGACATCAAAAAATAGTTGCATGAAGATAGCCACATATTACAATGAAATTGGCCAGATTGTGGAGAAAGGAAATTTGAGGCATTCTGAATTGGTGGATATTTGGCAAAAATACCTAGGTACATATTACCATTTATGCTGGAATGGTGGTACGAGATATAATAATAAGGTTGAGATCATTACTCTCTCAGGAGTTATTTATTGTGCTAGCTAGTTGTCCACCGACCACATAGATGTATATGGAGAATCTAATGTGGTCATTGACTGGGAATTGGGGAAAATAAAATTTGTGTCACCCTTGCATATAAAATGGATGGTGTATCAATATGTTCATTGATGTTTTTCAGGATATGACTTTTGAACATATCTACAAGGATCGTAATACTGTCAGAAATTCCTTATCCATGCAGGGTTGCAACATTCCTCAAGGGGTGATCTGTTTCATAGCTTTGTACAACGACTCTCTTCATAGAATGGGAAATATTCCAATGATATAAGATCATATTGTTCAGATGATTTTTTTTTGGGGAATGTGTATTTTTTTGGGAATCTTATAGGTTCCCCTACTTACCTTCTAGCGAAACACCTTGCCAAAAAACTTAGACCCCTATCTGTTAATACCCCTTCTTATATTAGAGGCTCATATTCTTTTGTTCAATGGATTAATAACATATAAATGAAGGATGAAGATCTTATGGTTAACTTTGATATTGTATAGTTTTATACTACGATTCCTATTGATGAAACTACTAATATCAATAGAAACATCACGAATAAAGAGACTTTGGATCTTCTGGAGCTTTCCTTAAAATCCTCTTACCTCAGTTTCAAAGGCAAAATTTATGAATAAACCCATGGTGTGGCTATGGGATCTCCTCTATCCCCCATAGTTGCCAACATCTTTATGGAGGACCTCGAACAGAAGGCTCTCAGGTCATTTCCATACATCCCTTAAGAATGGAAAAGGTTTGTGGATGACATATTTTCCAAATGGAGTCATGGAAACCTATTCCTTAATCACTTAAATAGCATTTCTAACCATATAAAATTCACTATTGAAATTGAAAATAACAACCAACTTCCCTTTCTTGACATCCTTTTAACCAAAAAAGAAGGGTCACTTGATTTCCAAGTCTATAGAAAGAAAACCCACACAGAATGATATCTCAATGCAAATTCTCATCACCACTCTAAACAAAATATTGGCATCACTAGGACATTAACCACTAGGGCAACCAGAATATCTTATCCAGACCATTTAGGTGATGAACTCAATCATCTTCACAAAGTGTTTGAATTAGATGACTATAATAGGAATACCATTAAGAAAGCCATGCACCTATCCCTAAATAAGAATAATAATGATATCAAAGATCAAAATTTATCAACTCCTAAGGTCTCTCTTCCATACATAAAAGACACCACTGATAAAATCACTAAAATTCTTAATAAACACAACATTAATGTAGCCTCTACCCCTGCCAACACCATCATACAATTATTCAACTCAGTCAAGGATCCCATAAACCCCAACCTTCAAAAAGGCATTTATGTTATTCCTTGCTCATGTGGAAAGGAATACATAGGTGAAACACGTAGGTCTCTCAACATGAGAATTAAAGAACACACTGGCGACCTAAGAAGAGATCGCACCTCAAAATCAGCCTTAGCAAAACATGTTCACTCTACCTCTAATTACATCTGCATGGAGGAAGTAAAACTAGTTAGAAAAGAAGACCACTATCTTAAAAGGAAAATCAAAGAAGCCATTGAAATAGAAAAAAGGAAGAATAACTTGAACCGAGAAAGTGCACTAAAACTAAGCAACACCTGGAAACCTTTACTTGAAATCTTAAAGAATCAATAATTAACTCATATCCATTTTAATATTTTAATCCCTCCTCTCTTATTAAATAAATAATTAAATCAAAACAACAAAGAAATGTTATCTTATATCCTCCTTCAACAATAAAGCAAATCAAATATAAACATATAAATTAAATAATTAGTTATTTCATAACCAATCATTTGATAATATGAAAATAAACTAGAATCATAATTTTATAATAACATATTAGTTGCAATAACTTAAATAAAACAATTAGAAATTAAAAATAGGAAGTATATATGAAATTATATGGAATTATCAAACAAATTAATTAGTTAACTAAAACAAATTAATCAATAAACAATTAATTAATTAATACAAATCAATAATTAATTAAACAATTAATTAATAAATTCAAAATAAGTAATCAAATAAGCAAAAATTAATTAATTAATTAAAAAATTAATTAATTAATTAATAATTATTAAACAAATTAATTAATTAATTAGATAAATAATTTCAACAAATTAAATTATTAAATAAATTTAAATAATTAATTAGAACAATTAATTAAATAATAAACGCACTAATTAATTAATTAAAGAACATTAATTAATTAATTAAACAACTTAATTAATTATTAAACAAATAATTCAAATGAAAAAAATAAAATAAATAAATAAATAACTGAATATTAGCAAACTAACTGGATAAGGGCCCGACCTAATTACCTAGATTACTTCTTTCATAACCTATATATAGACCCTAAAATATAGCTCAAGGATACATCATTAATATCTCTTGAATATCTATTCTCGCATCCTCTGATGATGGACTCACTTGGTAGTCTAAAACGTTGGGTTCCTAAAACTCTATAACAGGTCATTCCTCCTCTATCTAAAACTATCTTCACTTGTATGGATTCATTACTTAACAACATCAAGTCCTACCATGGAAGGGACATGAAGGACAACACATCATAATTCGAGAAATTAAGATTATCCAGAGCAAGACTGATTTCCAATCTAAATTTTCTTAAAAATTGCAGAGACAACAATCTCATTCCCAAATTCGCTATCTGCAATCATCCTCTTCGCTTTGGTAGAAATCTGTTCAGTGTCAAAAAATTAAGTGAAATTCTAATCATAAATTAAATTAAATGGGTTAGATCTAAATTAATAAAAACTTCTCAGAAAATTCTTTCTCCTCATCTATACATTTCCTCATATCTCAGACATGATTTATGAAAATCCTTGGATGCAATTACATTCATAAAATTTGAGAAATGGTTAACAAAGGACAACATCAAAAAGTTAAAGAAGCTAAACAAATTGCACATAGTTTGTAAAGATTCTAACTCATTCTCTTATCAAGCTTATTCTAGTTTACATGTCTCCAACGGTAATCAAATCCCTAATACAATTAACATTTCCAACACTCACTCAAGAACACATTCCACTTTTACACAATTTGCTCACAGATCAGGTAACAACATAGTTTTAGAACAAAATAAAAGCAACGTAGGTATAAAATCAACTAAGAAGAGCAACATGGGTATAAAATCAACTAAGAAGAAAAGATCAGGTAACAACGTATTTATAGAACAAAATAAAAGTAGTGTGGGTATACAATCTATTGAGAAGAGCAGTGTGGATAGCAACTCCAGAACGGATTCTAGTTTTACATATTTCACTCACAGATTAGGTAACAACGCAATAGAACAAAATAAAAGTACCATGAAAACTGAGAAGAGCGACATGGGTAGAAACACGCATGACAAATCACCGGAAAACATAATCAATGTGTATCCAAGCAGCATTTCCAAAATGCATCTCGATGTAGCAATTTACAATGGTCTTGCTCAAGGTATTGCTCACTCAACAAACATATATTTGGAGCATGAAGATAACATGCAAGAGTGTGGGTCACTGGAAGGAAATAATGCAGATAGTCAACAAATCTGTAATAACTCATGCTTCCCTCATAGGAACAACAACCCATCGACTAGATTCTCTCATTCAGAAACTCGAACCATACATCCTAATCAAAGTCTGAAATTAGATAATGCCCAGGTCATTAACTTCTCATACATCCACCTAGATCATGCAACTGAATCCATCCTAAAAATAGGTCTAAATCTTTCTATAACCCCTAATAAAATACCTGTGGAGGAGATCATCAGTAATATTGAAGTAGCTATTAAAAACCTATATATAGCAAAGAGTGAAGAAATTAGACAAGATATTGCCAAAATTCTTAAAACTTCTAAACCTGTTGCATCTAACATATCCTTAGAAGAAAAAGGAGCCTTCAACAACCTCAGAAAAAATAAAAACAAAGTCTTCTTGAAGGCTGATAAGGGCAACGTAACTGTAATGATGAAGAGAATTGACTATGACAATAAAATGGAAGAACATATGAATAACAATGGATGTTATAAAATCATTAATAAAGATCCTAGCCATAAAATTATGCGTGAAGTAATGAAGAAAATAAAAGAATCATCTCTAGATGACATCACAAAAATCTAAAATCATCACTAATAGTTCCATTATTCCTGGAATTTATTGTGCTCCTAAAGTCCATAATCCTAACATACCTCTGAGACTTATAGGCAATACCATAGGTTCCCCTACATACTTTCTAGCGAAACACCTTGCCAAAAAACTTAGACCCCTGTATGGTAATACCCCTTCTTATATTAAAGACTCATATTATTTTCTTCAATGTATTAATAACATAGAAATGAAGGATGAAGATATTAGGGTTAGCTTTGATATTTTATCACTTTATACCATGATTCCTATTGATGAAGCTACTAATATCATGAGAAACATCACGATAAAGAAATTGTGGATCTTCTGGAGCTTTGCTTATAATCCTCTTACTTCAGTTTCAAAGGTAAAATTTATGAACAAACCGATGGTGTGGCTATGGCTTCTCCTCTATCCCACATAGTTGCCAACATCTTTATGGAGTACTTCGAACAAAAGGCTCTCAGTTAATTTCCATACATCCCTGAAGAATGGAAAAGGTTTATGGATGCCATATTTTCCAAATGGAGTCATGGAAAAGAAAAGCTTGACCTATTCCTCAATCACCTAAATAGCCTTTTCAATCATATAAAATTCACTATTGAAATTGAAAATAACAACCAACTTCCCTTGATATCCTTCTAACCAAAAACGAAGGGTCACTTAGTTTCCAAGTCCAGAGAAAGAAAACCCACCCGAAATGATATCTTCATGCAAATTCTCATCAACACCCTAAACAAAAGCTTGGCATCAATAGGACCTTAACCACTAGGGCAGCCAGAATATCTAATCCTAACCATTTAAATGATGAACTCAACCATCTTGACAAAGTGTTTGAATTAAATGGATATAATAGGAATACCATTGATAAATCCATGCACCTATCCCGAAACAAGAATAATAATGATATCAAAGATCAAAATTTATCAACTCCTAAGGTGTCCCTTCCATATATAAAACCACTAATAAAATCACTAAAATTCTTAATAAACACAACATTAATGTAGCCTTTACCCCTGTCAACACCATCAGACAATTATTCAACTTAGTCAAGGATCCAATAAACCCCAACCTTCAAAAAGGCGTTATGTTATTCCTTGCTCATGTGGAAAGGAATACATAGGTGGAGCAGGTAGGTCCCTTAACATCATAATTAAAGAACACACTACCGACCTAAGAAGATATAGGACCTAAAAATTAGCCTTATCAGAAAATGTTCACTCTACCCCTCATTACATCTGCATGGAGGAAGTAAAACTAGTTAGAAAATAAGACCACTATCTTAAAAGGAAAATCAAAGAAGCCATTGAAATAGAAAAAAGGAAGAATTACTTGAATGGAGACAATAGATTAAAATGAAGCAAAACTTGGAAACCTTTACATGAAATCTTAAAGAATCAATAATTAACTCATATCCCTTTTAATATTTTAATCCCTCCTCTCTCACTAAATAATTAATAAAATCAAAACAAGAAAGAAACATTATCTTACATCCTCCTTAAACAATAAAACAGATCAAATATAAACATATAAACTAAATAATTGGTTATTTCATAACTAATCATTTGATAATATGAAAATAAACTAAAATAATAACAATAATAATAATAATAACCATTTTTATGGTCAGAGCCAAGCCAGACACCAAATTGGTGAATGAGACCCCCTTGTTTGTGGGACAAGTGATGCACCTTCGCGCAACAATTTGACTGCTAAGTCTACGAAGGCATGCATACTCTACCCCCCTCTAGTTTTGAACCTCTGACCTCTTAGGAGGAAAGACATGCTCTTAACCATTAGGCCCACTAATATTATAATAACATATTAGTCGTAATAAGTTAAATTAAAATAGTTAGAAATTAAAAATAGGAAGTATATATAAAATTATATGGAAATAATCAAACAAATTAATTAATTAACTAAACAAATTAATCAAATAAACAAATTAATTAAAAAAAACAACTGAATATTAGCAAACTAGCTGGATAAGGGCTGACCTAATTACCTAGATTAGTTCTTTCATAACCTATATATATACCCTAAAATATAGCTCAAGGATATATCCTTAATATCTCTTGAATATCTATTCTCGCATCCCCTGATGATGGACTCACTTGGTAGTCCGAAACGTTGGGTTCTTAAAACTCTATAGCATGTAATTCCTCCTCTATCCAAAACTATCATCACCTATATGGATTCATTATTTAATGACATAAAGTCCTACCATGGAAGGGTCATGAAGGATAGCGCATCAAAATTCAAGAAATTAAGATTATACAGAGCAAAATTGACTTCCATCTAAATTTTCTTAGAAATTGCAGAGACAACAATTTCATTCCCAAATTTGCTATATGCAATCATCCTCTTCACTTGGGTAGAAATCTGTCCAGTTACAAAGAATTAAGTGAAACCCTAATCAGAAATGAAATTAAATGGGTTAGATCTAAATTAATAAAAACTTCTCAGAAATTTTTTTCCTCTCATCTATACCTTTCCTCATATCTCATAAATGATTTATGGCAATCCTTGGATGCATTTACATTGACAAAATATGAGAAATGGTTAACAAAGGACAACATCAAAAAGTTAAAGAAGCTCAACAAATTGTGCATTGTTTGTACAGATTATAACTCGTGCTCTTATCAAGCTTATTCTAGTTTACATGTCTCCAACAGCAATCAGATCCCTGATACAATTAACATTTCCAACACTCACTCAAGAAAAGATTCCACTTTTACACAATTTGCTCATAGATCAGGTAACAACATAGTTTTATAACATAATAAAATCAACGTAGGTCTAAAATCAACTGAGAAGAGCAACGTGGGTAGAAACTTCAGTTTTACACAATTCGCTAATAGATCAGGTATTATAGAACAAAATAAAAGTAGCATGGGTATAAAATCAATTGAGAAGAAAAGATCAGGTAACAACGTAGATATAGAACAAAATAAAAGTAGTGTGGGTATAAAATCAACTGAGAGGAGCATCGTGGATAGAAACTCCAAAACGCATTTCGGTTTTACATATTTCACTCACAGATTAGGTAACAACACAATAAAACAAAATAAAAGAAGCATGACAAATAAGAAGAGAAATGTGGGTAGCAACACACATGACAAATCGCTGGAAAACATAATCAGTGTTGATCCAAGCAGCATTTCTAGAATGCATCTTGATGTAGTAGTTTACAATGATCTTGCTCAAGGTATTGCTCACTCACCAAACATAGATTTGGAGCATGAAGATAAAACGAAAAAGTGTGGATCACTCGAAGGAAATAGTGCAGATAGTCAACAAGTCTGCAATAACTCCAGCTTCCCTCATAGGAACAACAGCCCATCAACTAGATTCTCTCATTCAGAAACTCAAACCATACATCCTAATCAAAATCTGAAATCATATAATGCCTAGGTCATTAACTTATCATATATCCTCCTAGATCATACAACTGAATCCATCGTAAAAAAAGGTCTAAATTTTTCTATAACCCGTAATAAAATACCTGTGGAGGATGTCATCAGTAACATTGAAGTAGCTATTAAAAACCTAGATATAGCAAAGAGTGAAGAAATCAGACAAGATATTGCCAAAATTCTTAAAACTTCTAAACCTCCTGCATTTAACATATCCTTAGAAGAAAAAAGATCGTTGAACAACCTCAGAAAAAATAAAAACACAGTGAACCTGAAGGTTGATAAGGGCAACACAATTGTAATCATGAAGAGAATTGATTATGAAAATAAAATGGAAGAAGATCTGATAACAATGGATGTTATAAAATCCTTAATAAAGATGCTAGTGAGAAAATTATGCATGAGGTAATGAAGAAAATAAAAGAATAGTCTCTAAATGACATCTCAAAAAAGAAAATCATCCCTAATAGTTCCATTATTCGTAGAATTTATGGTGCTCCTAAGTCCATAAACCTAACATACCTCTGTTACCTATAGTCAATTCCATAGGTTCCCCTACTTACCATCTAACAAAACACCTTACTAGAAAACTTAGACACCTATCTGGTAATACCCATTCTTATATTAAAGACTCATATTCTTTTGTTCAATGTATTAATAACATAGAAATGAAGGATGAAGATCTTATGGTTAGCTTTGATATTGTATCACTTTATAGTATGATTCCTATGGATGAAGTTATTAATATCATGAGAAACATCATAGATAAAGAAATTGTGGATCTTCTAGAGCTTTGCTTAAAATCCTCTTACTTCAATTTCAAAGGTAAAATTTATGAACAAACCCATGGTGTGGCTATGGGCTCTCCTCTATCCCCCATAGTTGCCAACATCTTTATGGAGCACTTCGAACAAAAGGCTCTCAAGTCATTTCCATACATCCCTGAAGAATGGAAAAGGTTTGTCGATGACATATTTTCCAAATGGAGTCATGGAAAGGAAAAACTTGACCTATTCCTCAATCACCTAAATGGCCTTTCTGACCATATAAAATTCACTATTGAAATTGAAAATAACAACCAAATTCCCTTTCTTGATATCCTTCTAACCAAAAAATAAGGGTCACTTGGTTTCCGAGTCTATAGAAAGGAAACCCACACGAAAGGATATCTCCATGCAAATTCTCATCACCACCCTAAACAAAAGCTTTGCATCAATAGGACCTTAACCACTAGGGTGGCCAGAATATCTAATCCTGACCATTTAAATGATGAACTCAACCATCTTGACAAAGTGTTTGAATTAAATGGGTATAATAGGAATCCCATTAAGAAAGCCATGCACCTGTCCCGAAACAAAAATAATAATGATATCAAAGATCAAAATTTATCAACTCCTAAGGTCTCCCTTCCGTACATAAAAGGCACCAGTGATAAAATCACTAAAATTCTTAATAAACAAAACATTAATGTAGCATTTACCCATGCGAACACCATCAAACAATTATTCAACTCAATCAAGGATCCCCTAAACCCCAACCTTCAAAAAAATATTTATAATATTCCTTGCTCATGCACAAAGGAATACATAGGTGAAATAGGTAGGTCTCTTAACATCAGAATTAAAGAACACACTACTGACCTAAGAAGAGATAGGACCTCAAAATTAGCCTTAACAGAACATGTTCACTCTACCTCTCATTACATCTGCATGGAGGAAGTCAAACTAGTTAGAAAATAAGATCACTATCTTAAAAGAAAAATCAAAGAAACCATTGAAATAGAAAAAAGGAAGAATAACTTGAACTGAGACGATGGATTAAAACTAAGCAACACCTGGAAACCTTTACTTGCAATCTTAAAGAATCAATAATTGACTCGTATCCCTTTTAATATTTTAATCCTTCCTCTCTCATTAAATAATTAATAAAATCAAAACAATAAATAAACATTATCTTACATCGTCCTTAAAAAATAAAACAAATCAAATATAAACATATAAATTAAATAATTGATTATTTCATAACCATTCATGGGATAATATGAAAATAAACTATAGTTAAAAAAAAAAATAGTATATAAAGTAATTGAAAAGGTTTTCATTTTTTAAAACAATTAATTAGCCTCACATGCTAGTTTTCTAATATATTTTTCTAAATATTTTGGGGTTCTAACAATTCATAAGTCTTATCCATCTTTATATATTTTGTAGTGAATATTTTTTTTTTGAATTTTATTAAATCAAGTAAATATGTATTTTAATTAAAAATAAATGTGTAATTCACTCAATCTAAATACCCATGAAGGAATTTGAAAATTTGAATTCATTTATATATTAATGATGAAATCTAAATAAAGAAAAATTGTAAATCTATCTTAATTTAATTTAAAAAATTAAACTCAACCCGAATATTACCAATATCTGATGAATGCATGGTTGAGATGAATCTACACTATAGTACTCTGAAAGAATTTCATGTACATTAATTATATGCACATTAATTGAAGGATAAAAATTGTCATGTACTGAAATGTATGTTGCACTTTAATGAAGATTCCATATTCATTAAAGATTTTCATCGATACATTATTTATGAAAAATCATCATAAACATACCCCACAATTATCGTCTATGTAAATTAACCAGTGATCGTCTGTGCACATTGACGAGAGGTCATGAATTTTTTATTTAAAAGAAAAGATGGTCCCTTGTCACGAAATGTTGGGTTGGTGCATAAAATTGGCTGTGCGATTGATGAAGAGCGAGAGATGGTTAAACACATATAATTTTCCTCTACCAAAAGAAGCTCTAGACCACCAAGGAATGTTTCATCGATGAAGAGTGAGATATGTTTCAACACAACATTTTCCTCTACCAAAAGAAGCTCTAGACCACCAAAGAATTCCCTTCTTCCTTTGGCTTCATAGTTTTGTCCTTCGCTAAATTGTTTCCACCCAATCCTTATCTTCTCAGAGCAACAAGAATCGAAGTAGTGAATTCAATATACAATACCCATGCAATCGTATGGCTCACAATCCAGAACCCTTGCATGCTTATGTGTTCCCATACCCAATGTAGGGTCAAATAACTCTAATGATGCAGTTTTCCAAGAACCTTGCTTCCAAGGGTGTTACAGTCACCTTCATTACAACACATCACACACACCAGCAAATCACTAAATCTCACACTCATAGTGTTGAGATGGATGTTGGAAATAATAATCCCAATCACCACAATAAACACCCTGATAACAATGATACTTGTCAGACATATTTTTACAGGTTGCATCTCCGTTTGAACGATTCTGAAACACAACAAGGAGTTTAAAGCATCTAATGTACTTTGGCAAATAGATATCGACAAGAATTCATTCAAAAATCCTTGCCCACACTCCACAAACACCTGCGCAATTCTGATCACACTCAACAACAATATCAAATTAATTTCACTATGTCATGAATTAAATGTAAAATTGTATGTTGAGTTATATATGAATTTAAAAGTCATTTCAATACTCTCTAGAGTAAGAGGTTATAAAAAAGAGAGAGCAAGTCTTTAGGGAGAAAGTGGTGGAGGAAATTTTGGTGGGCGAAGTGAAAGTCAAAGACCTTTGCCCCTTCATGAAAATTAAATTTTGTAAATATTTCTAGCATGGTATGAGAGTGGATTAAACTTTGTTAGTGTAAAAACAAGTGTTTTTACTAAAGAGAAAATTGTTTTTAGCGCGGATTTTTTTAGCATATTTACCAGTAGATAGAATTTTTTTTTTTTTTTACGCTTAGAAATGGAAACCAAACACAAGCTTGACTAATCCTGAAATACCTCAGTTTAATGGAAAATGTTATGATGATTGGGCTATTACAATGAAGGCCCTATTTTCTTCTCAAGACATTTGGGATTTGGTGGAGAATGGTTTTTGAGAACCAACAAAGGCATCAACATATAATGCCTTATCTCAACAAGAAAAAGATTTGTTAAGGGACAAGAAGAAGAAGGATTGAAAAGCACTATTTTATATTTTCCAAGTAGTTCATGAAAGTATTTTCCCACGGGTTGTAGCAGCAATGAAGTCTAAGAAAGCATTGGACATCCTAAAGATAGCCTACCAAGGCATGGCAAAAGTCAAAACAACAAAGCTACAAATGTTGAGGAGATATTTTGAAACACTTTGTATGAAAGAGTTTGAGAATCTATACTCATTTTCTACACATGTAAGTGGGCTAGTTACTCAAATCAGGTCTCATGGTGAGACACTTGAGGAAAGAAGAATAGTTGAGAAGGTTTTGAGAAGTTTGTGAGCAAGGTTTTAGGCCATTTTTGTGGCCATAGAAGAGCCAAAGGATCTCTCACAGTTATCAGTAGATGAGCATAATGCATCATTGATTTCTCATGAACATAGACTGAATAAAGCAACAAGATCCTCATTGGAGCATGCCTTCAAGACACATGTATCATTTGGTCAAGGTCGAGGTAGAGGAAGATCATATGCTAGAGGAAGAGGTAGAAGACCACATAGAGGTGGATGAAGCATCCCTTTGAGCTCAAATGGAAGAGGTAGCAATCAAAATCCAAGTCAAGGCCCAAGCCAAAATCAAGCACAAGGTCAAAGTTATGATAAATCTCAAGTCCAATTTCATTACTGTAAGAAGTATGGTTATTATGCAAATGAATGTAGAAAGAAGCAATATGACATTAGTAACAAACCAAGTGTAAATTTTGCAAGAGAAAATCAGAACCATGCTAGCACGTTTTTAGCTTGTATTGTAGCACAAGAAAAATAGAGTTATATATGGTATCTAGATTCATGGTGTAGCAACCACATGTTAGGAAACATAGAAATGTTTTCTAATCTAGATGAAAGTGTGAAATATGAAGTGACATTAGGGACTGATAGAAAAGTCTCTGTCATGGGAAAAGGAAGAGCTAATATCCTAACAAAGAAGGGGGAGAAGAAATACCACAAATGTTTACTTTGTTCCCAGTCTAAAACATAATCTCATGAGCATTGGACAACTCATGGAGAAAGGCTACAATATCTTCTTAAAAAATGATGTGTGCACAATTTTGGATAGGCCTCCAAGAAAATAACTTATTGAAAAGGTTCATATCACAAACAATAAAAAGTTTCCCATAAATATAAGATCAGATTTGAAAGAAGGTGCACAAGCACAACTATCAATGAACTCTCAAGAGGATGGAGGAAAAGAGGTAGTTGTCACACAAGTAAACTTTCAAGTAGAGGTAAAAGATGAAAACTGGCTATGGCATTTGGAATTTTGACATCTCAACTTTGGAGGTTTGAATTTGCTGCATAAGAAAGACATGGTGAGGGGTTTACCACTCATAGAAAAACCAGACAACATATGTGAAGGATGTATCTTGGGCAAGCAACATAGAGAGACATTTCCAGTTGGAAAGTCAGTGAGGGCAAAGGCACCTTTGGAGATTGTCCACTTATATTTATGTGGACCAATGTAGACACCATCAATTGGTGGCAGTCACTATGTATTGACCTTCATAGATGACTACACAAGGAAGACATGGGTCTTTCTCCTAAAATAGAAAAGTGAAGTGTTTGAGCGCTTTCACCAATACAAGGCTCTTGTTGAGAAGAAAAGTTGATACTACATCAAAGTCCTTAGGACTGACAGAGGTGGCGGATATATCTCAAATGATTTCCTTCGATTTTACAGGAGCATGGAATTCACAAGCATTTTACAACAAGGTATACACCTCAACAAAATGTTGTGGTAGAAAGGAAGAATAGGACCATTATGGAGATGGCAATGAGTATTTTGAAGGCAAAGCATTTGAAAATTACTATTGGACTAAAGTTGTTGCTTGTGTCGCATATATCTTGAATAGATGTCCAACCAAAAGCATCCAAAACATAGTTCCTGAAGAACCATGGAGTGGAAGAAAGCATATTGTCAGTCACATGAGAGTTTTTAGATGTGTGGCTTATGCACATGTTCCAGATAAGTTGAGAAAGAGGTTGGACAACAAGGGGGAGAAATGCATATTTGATGGATACAGTGATAAATCCAAGGCATACAAACTCTACAATCCATTAACCAAGAAAATCGTAATCAACAGAGATGTACATTTTATAGAAGAGGAAGCGTGGGATGGATGTTTAGAAAAGAAAGTCAATGTCAAAGCATGCATACCACATGAGGACAAAGGGGAATTAATAACAGCAAGTAATTCCTCAACAATGACTCCCTCTACTCCTATTCAAGTGCAGCAAAGAAAGAAACAAGCAACGCCATCGAAAAATAATAGGATAGTTTCACATAGCCAAGCAAGTGTTTCTCCAAGCACATCGTCAAGTGTAACACCAAGTGACATGTCAAGCCCATCTTCTACAAGCACAAGAAGACCAAAGTTCTGAAATTTAAATGAAATTTATGAGCAAGATGAAGTTGATAGTAGCATAGGTCTGAACTCTTTATTTGCATTATTTTGTCATGTCGATAACCCAATCCACTTTGAAGATGTAGCCAAAGAAGAAAAATGGTTTGTGGCAGTGGAGGAAGAAATAGAAGCAATATAAAGGAATGACACATGGGAGTTAGTGAGCCTTCCAAAAGGAAAACATGTCATTTGAATGAAGTGGATATATAAGACCAAAAGCAACATTGAGGGAGAGATTGAAAGGCACAAAGCAAGGCTAGTTGTCAAAGGATACAAGCAATGGCATGGAAGAGATTATGTAGAGACATTTGCGCCAGTCGCGAGGATGGAGACAGTGCGCACAGTGGTGGCGATTGTCACGTAGCATAAATGGACAGTATATCAGATGGACGTAAAATCATCGTTCTTGAATGGAGTGCTGAAAGAGGAAGTGTATGTCACACAACTATCGGGTTGTGGGGTTCAAGGCCAAGAAGATAAAGTGTATCAAGTGAGAAAAGCTCTTTATGGATTGAAGAAAGCACCACACACATGGTACAGTAGGATAGATGCTTACTTGTTGGACAATGGTTTCGAAAAATATGACAGTGAGCCCACTCTCTACATCAAATAAAGGTAAGATTCTCATTGACGTCTTATATGTAGATAATTTTATTTTTATAGGTAGTGATGATTTCCTCATCATTGAGTTCAAACAAGTCATGAAGAGTGAATTCGATATGGCTCACTTGGGATTGTTAAGATATTTTTTGGGCATAGAAGTGAAGAAAACAAAAAGTGGCATTTTTATCTCTCAAGCAAAGTATGTGGAAGATATTTTGGAGAGGTTTAAAATGAAGAACAAGATGTCTGCACCAACTCCAACTATCATAGGGTTGAAGTTGAGCAAAGAATACTGCAGAAGAAATGTCAATCCGACATTATACAAAAGCATGACAGGTAGCTTGATGTATTTGACTACCAATAGGCCAGATATAATGTATGCAGTAAGTGTGATGTCAAGGTTCATGGAGACACCCATGGAAACACATTGGCAAACAATGAAAAGGATTCTGAGGTATGTCAATGGGGAAAAATAGTATGGTGTTTTGTTGTGTGGTGTTTTGTACACAACAACAAGTGATTTTAGGTTGGTTGGTTACACTGAGAGTGATTGGACAGGCAATGTTGATGATAGAAAGAGCACATCATGATATGTTTTTCATTTGGGTTCTGGAGCCATTTCATGGGCCTCTAAGAAGCAGCCAATAGTGTCACTGACAACAACATAAGTTGAATATGTCGCAGCAACATTAGCAGTATGTCCGATAGTTTGGATGAGAAGGATTTTGAGGGATCTTCATCATTACCAAGAGGGAGCGACAACTATTTTCTACGACAACACCTCACCAATTGCATTGTCAAAGAATTTTGTCTTCCAAAAGAGGACCAAGCATATTGATGCTAAATATCATTTTATTAGAGAGTTAAGTAACAATGATGAAATTGTGTTGTAGCATTGTAGGTCAAAGGAACAATTTCTTGATATTTTCAAAAACCCATTGGCATGTGAAAGTTTTTCTTATCTGAGAAACTATTTGAGAATTGTCAATGGAAACAATTGTGATTAAGGGGGAGTGTTGGAAATAGTAATCCCAACCACCGTAATAAAAAGCCTCATAGCAACCATACCTATCAAACGTATTTTTGTAGGTTGCATTTCTGTTTGAAGATGGAAGGACTGAAGCTAGAGGTGAACTATTCTGAAACATAGTAAGGAATTTAAAGAATCTAATGTACTTTGGTAAATAGATATGGGCAAGAATTCATTCAACAACCGTTGCCCACACACCACAAACTCCAGCGTGATTCTGATCACACTCAACAACAACATCATATTAATTTCACTTTGTCATGAATTAAATGTAAAATTGTATGTTGAGTTATATATGAATGTAAAAGTCATTTTTATATGTTAGAGAGTAATTGGTTAAAAAAAAAAGCACAAGTCTTTGGGGAGAAAATTGTTGAGCAAATTTCAGTGGGCGCGTGAAAACAATAATTATAGTATTTTACTGTGTTATTCTGTTTGAAATTTTAGTTTTTACTTAGTGAATGAGCCGCAACCTCATGTAAATGTATTTTCATGTTTTAGAATATAATACTAAGTTTTTATTGTGTTGCTCGAAACCATAAGTCTCTAAAAGAGCTCCACGGTGTGCGAAATCCAAGTCTGTGAAATAGCTTCATGGTGAGTGAAGCTAGATGCGTGAAAATAGCTTCACGAAAGTCAAAGACCTTTACCCCTTAGCGAAAATTAAATTTCGCAAATATTTCCAACACTGGAAGCCGGTAATCTCGGTCTTCATATTCACTCTGCTCAGATATCTGATGGCTTCCCTCTGGATTTCGAGCGCTCCACTAGATTCATCGATTTTTTGAGCTCTGTGGATAACATTGGAGGAGATTTGGAACAACTTCTTGACAATCTCAACGAGGTGGGGACTTCCATATCTTGTGTCATAGTTGATCCTATACTTTCTTGCTCATTTGAAGTTACAAGGAAATTAGGTATTCCTTGAATCTCGTTTTGGACACAACATACATTTCTTTATTCAATCTACTATCACACACATCTCATGGAGGATCTCCACCACCCTCTTTATGAAGGAACTGGTAAGGTTTCTAGGTGTTTAAAATAGTTTTTTCGTTTGAAATGATCCTTCTTATAAAAAAGTTACAGATATATCCGAATTGGTCCTAATCAGTAAGCAAGTATGTACTCACATCTCAACATTGTTTATTTTTATTTCCAATTTTGTAGCTGGTCAGTATAGCATTTCCATTGATTTTATTCTTGGCGTCCCAACCCTAGAAACAAGAGAACTTCTATCCTTCATCCACGAGACAGATGTCGATTCACAAAACATTTTGGATATATTTAAGTCTTTTCAGGTAAGTCCTGAAGCAGATTGGGTTCTCGGTAATTCTTTTAACGATATCAAAAGCAAGGCGGTGAGTTTTAACCCTCTGGTTTTGCATGTTGATCCATTGCTTCCATCGGGTTTTCTAAACGGTGAACATTCCAAGGACCTAAGTGTTGGGATTAACGTTTTGGCACAATTTGACTGTGCCGAGTGGCTGGACGCAAAGCTTTCTGGTTCACTTATATACATTTTCTTTGGGAGTTTGAATCATGCTACCAAGGCTCAGTTGGAGGAAATAGTGATGGGTCTCAACGATAGTCGACAATTCTTTCTCTGGGTTCTTTGTCCTGACATAGTCTCTTCAACAATCTCAGATTGCTTATCAGATGGATTTTTACATGAGATGGAGAGGTAGGGGCTTGTTGTTCCATGGTGCAATCATGTGCAAGTCTTATCCCATCCCTCCATTGTGGGATTCCTTACTCACTGCGGATGGAACTTGATGCTTGAAAGCATATCGCTTGGAGTTCCCATGATAGGGTTTCCATTTTGGGTTGATCAAATCACCAACTCCAAGCTAATGGCCGATGAATAGAAGATTGGATACAGTCTGAATGGAAGAGGTTAGACGGGAGATAATAGGCTGATACTGAGGGAAAATATATCCAACGCTATCAAAAAATTGTTTAGTGATGAAGGGATGGAGGTGAAGAAAAATGTACAGGCTTTAAGAGATTGTGTGACGACTGCAGTACAAGATTGATAAAAACATTAAGAGGTTTGTAGAAGGTTTGAAGGGGAAATGTATGAGTAAAGATATCAAAGATAAATATAATGAACCAGATTAATCAGGAGAACTGTAAGAGGGAAACATCGAGAGACCTCTTTAGATAGATCGGTCTATGATTTACAGATACATGCTTTGTCCTATTTCCCTATCGTCATCTGTATTGCTGTGTGAATGGAAACCACTATTATCAATGTTTCTCCAATAATATTTGTGATGTGGAGTTAAAGTTATCTTTTATAAAAAAATTATGACTATTTGATCTTATATTAAAATTCTAGATGATTTTTATTGGAGTTTATCGTCTTACAATGTGACCTTTAATGTCTTCTAGATTATATTAAAACTTAAAAGAAAATTACATTCTTACGAATTTATTGATAATTATAAATTTATGATTAATTCTATGCATGTTGTTTAAAAGATAACATATCTATATATTAATAATGTCCATAGAAGTAATACTATTAGTTAAAATTTTTTTAATAAAGTATTACTTAATTTATTTTTAAAATTTTATTTTAGTATAATAATATGTGGTCTTTTGGCTATAACATAATATATTTTATTGATGCATTCTGGAAGCATAGAAATCAATGTTAGGATTACATGGAAGATAAGGAGGAAGCAACGGTCACAATATGATACAGGAGGGGTAACAAAACACAAGAAAACAATTATAGAATGATCACGAAATTAGAGGGGCACCTTAGGCCTAAGATTAAATTCTATGGTGTAGTCAATAATAAGATAGGGGAAACTCAAAAAATGGTTTTTTGAGGTCTATTATTGAGGCAAGCCATTCAAATAGAAACATCATCACATAATAGTGCAAGTCAAATCAAATGGGAGGAGAAAAATCATGAACATGAGTATGAGGTAAGATTTAAAATGATATCATAGAAAATGCAAAGAAAACTACAATAAACGTGTCTTTTGGTCATCCCAACAGCACTTAATAGTATTAAATTGTGTTGGAAAGTATTTTCTAGCATGTACCCTTGCATTAGTGCTAGGAGCGATGGATGACATGCCACCACCAACATGTCACATCCCTCACCCTCCTACCCTATACGGTGAAACAGTCCTAGCCTTTTAAGTTATCAAAACTATGATAATTTAGGAACACTTCTCCTAATACATTCAAAATTATTAAATTTATTTTTATTGGCCATTATCCATTCATGTCATAATATAATTGGATACCTTGATGTACATTTATTTGATATACTTTTTCAATAAAAATATTAATATGAAATTTAAAGTTGTTAACCACTAAAACTAGCTTACAATGCTTTATTGTGATCATGACTATGTAATATAGGAAACGAGAAAAATGTTTTTATCATGACATCTATGCTCTTGTTCTAAGAGGCATCATATTTTACTATTTTTCATGATTATTGGACTATAATATGAGTGAGTAGATATCATTATGCACTAGTAAATTTTTAAGGATTAGAGTTTAACTTAAAGTTTAGACACTTTGGTGAATTTTATAGCCCCTAATATGCAAAATGTAAATTATTTGATCATACTTTTATTAGAATATTTATATCTGTAGTTATTTTATATTATTGTTTTTGAAATTTGGTGATATTTAAAGTAAAATAATTTAGAATTCTAAAATTTGGGCGAATCACTTTTAGAAAAAATAGAAATTGGTGAATATTTTTTTGAGAAAACCATAGAAAATTAGCCCATGTGCGAATATTAGATGCTAAAATTTTCCATGTTATGCACTTATCCATCTTGATTTCTAGGATTAAGGTTAAATTGCAACTAGGTTTTAGTATCTACACTTCGTGTATGCGGTTAAAGGATACAAACTTTTAGATACAACATCACAACTTTTTAGTAGCCTTATTAATGATCGAAAAGGATATTGAGTTTTTAACTGATATTAATGATTCACTGAAATTTATTTTCTTGTCCTTGAATATGACATATAACTAGTTCTATTCGGCTAAGATATTTTTCTTCCTAGACATAAGGAAATATATTAATGACACATGATGCAAAAGCATGAGGCATGGCAAGAGGATTTTTCCTCCTCCAAAGCATCATGCTATTTTAGGTGGCAAAGACATAATGATGTATTTATATGTTGAGTTCATGAGATTATATAATTATATACGAAGATAGTAACCATGAATAATGTAACCTTATTATTCCAATAAAAAGTAAGAATCGTAATAGAATAACATTATAGGGAATCTCAATCATAAACTTCATGAAGGGAACTAATAAAAATTAGAATATGTTACTATTGATCTAATAGATTTTATCGGTTAAATTGTGAAATGAATTGCTATTTGGTTTGAGCAAAAATTGGGATACCAAAGGCTATAGTAAACATGTAATTTTGTGAAGATTTTAGAAGCATTGGCCACATGTTACGAAAAAAAATAATAAAGTAGTGTTAGTGCCCCTATGTTAATGTAATAATACTTTTTCATTATTAATATATTAGTTATGGCTAGATCAACTTCGTGGTATGTTAAGTCAAGCTCACTTCACCTCCCATTTATAATAAAGGAGATTCATTTGTGAAGGAATCAAGTCTTTTTCATTAGGTGTATTGTGAAAGGACTATGCTTCGGTTGCAATAAAAAATGGACAGAGATGTCAATAAGTAAAATTGATTACATGAGAAAATAATGATGAAGATCAAATGGAGGAATCATCAAAAAGTGATAATAAGGAAGAAATCATGAACATAAAAACTAGGAAATAGATGTTTAAGTTGAGCACAATATAGACTCAAACTAGTGTGAAATTTTTTCTCATGCATTAGCAACTTTTCTAGTACCTCAAAACCTTTAGATTATATGATACATCAAGAAGAAAAAGTTCAATGTGCTTACTGACACATGTAGTACCCATAACTTCATTAATACAACACTTCAATTTTTTGTGTACCCAATTACAAATTTTCATGTTTGGTTGCTAATGGGGTGAAAATTGATTGTGTGGTAAAATTCCACATCAAATTGAGCTTGGAAGAATATAATTTTAAAATCCTAATGTGTACGCTTCTCATGTGAGGAGGAGATGTTTTTTGGGGATTTAATGGCTGAAAAAATTAAGTAAAAAATTTATGCAGTGTAAGAAATTATTCACGGCATTTGAATTGGAAGGAATTAAATATGATATCAAAGGGTTGAAATACACACTTTCTCAAAATGAGCTTTACTAGAATGTGTTTTCCTAAATTATGCACAAGAAAAGGAGGCTACTGCCTCATAGATCCCATCTCAAAATTTTAAAGAATGGAAAAAATGATAAATCAACCTTCCTATATTTATTGCAATATATTCCTTTCATAGAATGGAAATGGAAAGGTTGATGACATGCCTTATAATAAATTCATGTTTATATAGGTCATAGACCCACTACATTAGCTAAAGATCCTTCTCCTAGTAAAAAATCTAAAAGGAGAAGTGTCCTCAAACAGACATGTTTTATTAGTTAATGAAAACAGAATTACATAATAAAATGCAAGAGGTTACAAAAATCACTCATTACTCTTTCATGAGGAGAAAAAAAAGCTTTAAATAATCTTATGTCCTCAAACTATTTAATTATGGATCACTTATTTCACGTGACAAGTGTCCATTTACATTTATAGTGATTCTAACAAATATCCTAAAATATTTCCTAATTTGATTCCTAAATAATGATACTTTGATAGATCTCAAATCTATTATAACAAAGAAATATTCTAAGAAGACTCTCACTCTAAATAATTTACATTAAATTATGTATATTGGATCATACATCTAACATTCCCCTTGATGATCCAAAAGCACACTACATCAAATACCAAGTTCTTCCTTGAACTTGGTATATTTTATCGCACCAAGTGTTTTCATGAAAATATTGTATATCTGGTCTTTTGAAGGAAAATATATTGGTTTGATAAAATCCTTTGTGATGAGTCTTCAAATGTAATGATACTTTATGTCAACATGCCTTGTTTTGGAATGGAAAAATAGATTTTTGGCAAATTTTATGGCTTATTGGTTTTAGACGAATAAATATGTCGCTTTTGCTTGAGGAACACCTAAATCCTACAAAGATTTCTTCAACCAAACAATCTTGCATGTTTCTTCCCATGTTGACATATATTCTACTTATTCTAAAGAATTTTCCAATATGGCTTGCTTCTTGCAACTCCAAGAACTTGTTGTTTATCCCACGTTCATCAAATACCATGATGTTGAAGCCTAATCATCCACACTTCTAGAAAAATATGTATTTGAGTAGATACCAAGTACACAATTCTTAGTATGCTTTTAGAGAAGACCAAAATATTTTGTACCTTGGATATATCTAATAACACTTCTTACTGCATTCCAGTAGCTTTTCCTTAGTTCCTGCACAAACTGTGAGAGAATAGTATCTACATAAGATAAGTTTGGATGAGTGGTTATCAAATAGTTCAAGTTGTCAATCAATTGTCTGTAATTAGTGTTGTTTACTAATTCAACCCCTTCAAATTTTGGAACTATTAAGTTTTTCTCATTGGAGTTAGAATAAGTTTACAATCTTGCATTCCAAAATTTTTAGTATTTCACATGCGTATTTTCTTGGGCTAGTAAAATTTTTGATTGGATGCTAGAATACTTCAACTCCAAGATAGTAGTAAAGCCGTCCTAGATCAGTCATCTTGAATTTGACATACAATTCCTTATTTACCTACATAATATGATCAATGTTTCTCTTTTGGAAATGATCAAGTCATCTACATACATAACTAAAATCACCATATTTTTACCCTGTTGGTGGATGTATAAGGTATCATCTGATTTACTTTGATTAAATCCAACCTTGAGAAGATACTTGAATCCATTTTTCCGTACCAACCTCATGGAGCTTGTTTCAACCCATATAAATTCTTGATTATTTTACAAGATTTGTGTTCTAGTCCTTTGAACCCAAAACCAGGAAGATGAGTCATATAAATTTCTTTGTGCAAGTCTCTATTGAGGATGACACTTTTGACATCCATTGAATGTACTTTCCAACTTTTTTGAGATGAACACCATCATAGTGGTGATTACATTGTCGAGAGTATTGAGTGATTATTGTAATCTATTACATTTGGAACCACCTAGAGAACCTTCTGGAGGTCCACAAATGTCATTGTGAAACAACAAAAAAAAATTGTTTTCATGCCATGAACTTGTTGGAAATGTAACTTGAGTTTTTTCCCCATAAATTATAGCTCCACATCTTGCATTTTATTTCTTAAAATTTAGAATTACTTTAACCATTACCTTCTTTTGAAGTTGAAAGAGACTTTCAAAGTTTGAAATTGCCATATCTATCATACTATGACCTTATAGGTGAAATATTTGAACTTATTTCTGCTGCAAAATCTAATTTTTTCAAATTATTGTCCCTTTAATCCTTATAGGCTTTCCATATTAATACCTAGACATTACTATCTTCAAGTTTTATTTAAATGATTTTATTTTTACTAAGTCATCTTCCATAATGAGTTGATTTCCTTCTTAGGAAATCATGACCAATGACAACAAATTATTCTTGAGTTCTGGTACATACTAAACATTTGAAATTAGTTTTCTTCTAATGTTAGAAGAGAATATTTTACTGCACCTTTTCCATATGGAGTGTGTTTTGCATCATCTTCTAGAAATATTGAGTTGAGTTGACACTATTGACATTTTCAGAAGAAGTGCAAGGCCCTCCTCCCACATCTACCCAAGTAATCAGCCAACTGGGGTAAAAATGTGACGAGAAGTTACTGTGATATGATTCAACCTCCTAAGTCACCTTAAGGAAGGGAAATCAATGAAAACACACCATACAAACTTTCTAGATCACCAACAGGACTACGAGGAACCATCCCAACCACTCAGGTAACCAACCCCTCGGTCCCACTAATTGTTTAGTCTAATAAACCCCTAGACGGTCCCTTGATATGGACAAGGGTGTGTCTAAGGACCTATGCACACATGGAAAACATGGGTATGCCTACGTTCAGGGATATTTTTTCTCAGACGTATGCCTGCGACTCTAGGATTTGTGCCACTTTTCAATCCCAGAATCCATGTCATTGCCCATATACCCTTGTAGCTATTAGAATCCATAAATAACATAATGAAAGACTTACAAACCAAAAAATGACTCCAAGACTAGGCTTGACCATCCCCAATCGGTACTAACGTTCTGTCAAACACTTGGCATCAATGTAAACTATAATACATGAATACAAGTCAAAGCATAAATGAATGATAACTCACATGGAACTTCACAAGAAGGATCACCACCATCTTACCTTAACTATTTTGACACGAATTAGGTATTGAACCCATTATCCTTTCAGTTACAAGCAAATACATGAAATAACCATGAAAATAACCAGTCATATAACCATGCTTATCACCAATATTAAACCATGAAAATAAAAATGAGATAACAACCATTAAAGCCACATATTAATGAGTACACGAGAAAGAAAACTTAGCTTTTATTAAACATAGGAAAAGCTGACTAGCTTGAGGACTTCCACATACCACTTGACCGTAGACATAGTAGAACCAAATATTTCTTCAGCTAGTCACCCGCGTGCAATATTCGAAGCATAAATGTGGGATCTCACATATAAATCAATCCAAAACTAACCAAGGGAATCTAGAAGCTAAACCACCTCCACCTTCATGAAATTGTGATCTCACCAAAACAAACTCGGAGATCACAAAACCAAACTGATCTTTGAATTCCTCCAGACTTCATCACTATCCTTGAGGAATTTTTATCTCCTTATCTCTCAGGCTTTACCACAATTCACAATGGATCACTAGGTCCTAAACTGAGACAATAACCTCTCATGCTTTACTGCAATCCACACCAGATCACTATGCCTTAAATTGAGACTCCATCTTCAAAATTTACTGTGTATCCCACAAAAACTGGTCAAGTGCTTTCTAGGGCTTTGGAATTTCCCTGAGACCACCTCTACCCTATATTCTGAAACTATTCAGTAGTTCCAAATCTTGAAACCAAAAAAACAATCGCATCATACCATGGCTATTCAGAAAAATGCAAGGCAAGGCTGAAAAATACTATTATAACTCAGCAAAACCATGCCACCGACAACAAGAGAACCATACACCAACATGCAAAGCCATGCATGTAAGAACTAACTAGGAAATCACACATGCAATATATTACATGCAAGTGTTCCCACTAGAGCTGGCTAATCATACTCTCCCTTGCTTGATACTAGATTTCCTTCCTTTCCTTTGGTCACTTTTCCCTTCCTCACTCCAAAACTGAAGTGCTCCAAGAAAAATCTATGTTCAAGAGTGAGAGAGAGAGAGAGAGAGAGAGAGAAAATAATGAGAGACATCCAAAGCTTAACTGAAAGAAGGCTACAAAATTATCCTATGAAGCCTTTTTTATTAATGAGGCTTCTATTTTCTTCATTTTCCATTATTTTCCTTCATTTTCCTCCTCACATGCCACTTGTGACCTTTCACCTTCTTTTTCTCGTATTTTCCTTTATTTCATAAACAAATGTGCCAAAATACCTTTTTATCTTTTTAATGCCTTATTCATTTCTTTTGCTAGTTTCCTTAGCCATAAATAGATACAATGATGAACACTTGGGATCTTTGCCCGACATTCAGCTTGGAATAAGTGTCCCTTAATCATGGTCTTATCTTGCCTTTATTAACTTTTATCACATGAAATTTTAACAAGGGTTGTTATAGACTCCTCCCCCTTAGGTAACACCGTCCTTGGTGTTAAACCACACCAAGACCTGAAAAAAACCATTGAAAAGCAAACATATTACCCATCGATCTTTATAACTTAGTTCATTACAATATTTACAATGAATGACTGCTCAAAAGAAAAACATCATGACAACATGACAATATAACAACCATACCACTTACTCGAGCTTTATAGATTAGCTCATGATCGTATTTAAATCCATATAGATATGTACATATATCAAAACATCAGCAAAACATATGAAAAACATGTACCAAACATCAAACGAAAAATGCTTTGCCTCCACCAGCCAACAAAGAAGGATACATGGTCTACATTTCATCTGTCATCTCCCATGTAGCGTCTTCGGGCCCAAATTTCTTCCACTATACTTTAACATTATCTATGGCTCTATTCGTGAGCATGAGATATTTTTGCTAACATATGAATTGAGGCTCCAACTGAAATTATATTTCTTATTCCATTTGCAACAAAAACCAATCAATAAAATGATCAACATCCCTTATATACCTCTTAACCAATGAAACATGGAAAACATCATGGAATTTCATTGTTGGAGGTAGTTCAAGTCAATAAGCCACTAGTCTAATCCTCTCAAGGATCTCAGAAGGGTCGAAATACGGTGGTGCAACTTGGCACATGATCCTATACTCAAAGAGCTCCTCCTAGGTTTTATGTGCAAATAAACATGCCCCCCAACCTGAAACTCCTTGAAATCCCTATGATGGTCTACATAAATCTTTTATCTATCGTGACATGCCTTTAGATTCTTCTTTATAACCTCCATTTACTATTCTATGTCATCTAACATATCTTGTCCAATAAGTACCCTATACACTAGATCACTCCATTTGTGGAAGTATTACAATTCTTCCCACAAAGTGTCTCAAAAGGATTCACCCTCAATGACTATTGATAACCATTGTTGTATGCAAACTCAACTAATGCAATATAATCCTCCCATATTTTGTGATGGTGGATTGCATTCATCCTCAGCATATCCTCTAAGATCATGTTGACCCTCTCGATCTATCCATCTATCTACAGATAATAAGTTGTATTAAAGGAAAAATTTGTAACCAACCCTGGAAATAGTTCCTTCTAAAACTTTAAAGTAAACTTTGCAACCCTCTCCCAAACAATCTTATTTGCATCCTTGTCCCACACAATCTCATTTGGAACACCATGTAGTCTACGATGACCATAACATAATCATGCTATCTGACTATCCTCGAAAGACTTTTAAGGAAATACATAGAATGACCTTCCATTTCCATTCTGGTATTGTAATAGGTTGTAGTAGACCACCTAGATGCTTGCATTCTTCCATTACCCAATGACAATCCAAACATATAGCCACAAACTCTACCACTTCCTTCTTCATATTCGGCCAATAGTATAATTTATTCACCATCATCAACATATTATGATATCCTGAATGACCTGAGTATGGATTGGCGTGAAGCTCCCCCAAGATAAGCTTCTTGAGATCACTACAATCCAAAACATAGATTATGTCCTTGAATCTCACCAAACCATGTTTCCTGAGATGATAGTCTACATCCTAGTCACTTATACCTATAAACGTACCTTTATTTGTACATGTACTCTTTTGTAACCTGTGAATAATATACATATACATGTCATCTTGTTGTCTGGCATGCAAGATCCTATCTCGTAACTCTATCCCATAAGAGCTTATAGCTACTATATGATTCACATGTACCTTCCTACTAAGAGAATCTACAACCTGGTTATTATTTGCCTTAACATATCTAATCTCGAAGTCAAACTCACTAAGGGTAGCTAACCATATAGCTTTCCTGTCATTTAGATTTAGATGGTCAAACAAGTATTTCAACCCAATGTGATCGCTCATCAATACAAATCTTTTGCCAAGAAGATAATGTCTCCACATCTTCAAGGCATGAATAATACCAATGTCTCCACATCTTCAAGACATGAATAATATCTTCCAACTCAAGGTCATGAGTCGCATAGTTATGGTAATTCTCATTCCACTTCCTAGATTCATAGCACACCACTTGTCCCTCCTGAATAAAGACTCCGCTAGGTCCTATTTTACATGCATATGTACATACTACAAACTCTTTATCTAGATCTACAATCTCAAGAACTAGAGCATTGGTCAACAACTTCTTTAGTTGCTCAAAACTAGTTGCACATTCATTTGTCCATTCAAACTTCTTACCTTTTCTCTGGAAGGATGTCATAGGATATGCAATGCATGAGAAGTTCTTGATGAACCTCCTGTAATAACCTACCAATCCCATGAATGATCTCTCCTCATCCACATTCCTAGGAGCTGCCCACTCCATGATGGACCTTATTTGTTTTGGATCTTCTACTATCCGTTCCTTGGAAACAACGTGTCCCAAGTAATGGACCTCTATTTGAATGAAGCTACATTTACTAAGCTTGGAATATAACTGATTTTCTCTTAGAAATCTCAAAAATACTGCTAAAGGCTTGGCATGCTTTCCTTGATTCTTGGAGTATATCAAGATGTCATCAATGAATGCAATAAAAAAATTGTCCAAATAAGGATGCAACACACTATTCATAAAATGCATAATGTAGCGGGGGAATTAGTTAAACCGAATGGAACTACAAGAAACGCATAATGCCCATAATTGGTCCTAAATGCAGTCTTATAGATATCCTCTTCCTTGATTCGTACCTAATGGTATCCTGATCTCAACTTGATCTTAGAGAACATTGCTACTCCCTTCAACTGATGAAACAAATCAACAATGGGTACTTGCTCTTGATCGTTACCTTGCTAAGCTGCCTATAATCAATGCAGAATCTTAGAGTACCATCTTTCTTCTTTACGAACAACACTAGTGCACCCAAAGGTGATACACTTGGCATAGTGTATCCCTTGTCAAGTATCTCCTTTAACTACAATTTCAACTCTACTAGCTTCGAGGTACTCATTTTGTAAGGTGCCTTCGATGTTGGCGCTACCCTTGGAACCAACTCAATAGAGAAATATAATTCCTTATGAGGGGGTAACTTTGGAATCTATGCTAGAAACACTTCTTGATACTGCTACAATATAGGGTACCTCTTGATTATTTTTGCATCCTCAACATCTTTAACCTTGTCGCTAGATACTAGGGAAAATTTTAAGAACCACCATAAATTTATATATATAATAAATGGGCTAATCCCCATGATACATAGGAAAAATGGGAGGCAATTTTATGAATAATATAATATGTATGTATAATGTTTTTGGCGAATCTCTCACAAGATTATATTATCTTGTATAGTGATGGAGAATCGTTCACTGAATTATAAAATCTTGTAAGATCTTGGCAAATCTTTTACTGAGTAATAAAACATTGTGAAGTCTTAGTGAATGTTTTGTTAAAGTATGAAACCATATATGATAATAAGAAAACATATTCATTAAACTATAATATACTAACATACATGTTTGGAAAAAAGAAACATAATTTTCTCTTCCTACAAACAATGTTCCAAGTTTTAGTGGTCATGTTTGTCAAGGTTCTTACAATACACTCTTTCATATTCTTCTATTAGTTTTGATAATATTCCACAACAATGTTCTTGTAGGTGTTGATATTGACAATGAGCTTTTTCAAGGTAGAAAAGATTGATCTTTTCTCTACAGCTTTTGTCAAGCTACTACTTTTTTCAAGTTATCAAATTTCTTTCTTATTCCATAGACTCCAACCACGAGGTAAAAAAAAACACATCAAGTTTGTTTACCCGAACACGCCAACAAGTAGCAAGACCCAACTATATTACATAAGAAAGTATTAGGTATGCCAAAGGCTTGAAGGGGATCTAATTGAAATAAGTGACCATTGTGAGAATCCTTCCAATCAATATATGAATATATAAATGTAGATTTATTATTATTTTAATTGGAAATGTTCAATTAAATAATAAAATTTAATTACGTCTCTCCCAATCTAAATTGCTTATTAGCATAATTCACTACCCTCATAGGTATCACATTTTTTAACAACATTGTAACATGTAGATTAATTTCCTTCTTGGTGAAAAATCTGCACCTTTTAGGAAAATATGGTGCGGTGGCTCCAACCCCTACAGATCATTAAGACAAACTAAGAATAGCACAGAAGATGAATGTTTGTACAAACCAACTTATTTTTCAAACAACTAATCCAGCATGAGTACCTAAACTTGTTCATGAAGATATCATATTGAGAATGTTTGAAAAATGGTGAGAAATCTTCTGAGAGGGTGATGCGGAAAGAGTGATAAGGTTCCATTGTTTTGAATTTTTTTTGTTAAATCATAAAAAGTTAAAGACCAATATTAATGGAGATATTGGTATTTTTTTACTAAATTTTGTGAAGTGACTAAATGTAGCTTTAACCATTCACCTTAAGATGTTTTTACAATATAATTTCCTAAGTCTATTTAATATCTTCATTATCATAAAAACCAACCTATATCCATCTTAACTCCACATCTACCACTCTTAGGGGGATGAAATCTATTTATCCCTCTGAGCACTTGGTAGACCCAGAATTAAGATGGATCTAAGATGATAGAATTTCCTCGTAAATAGTCTATGCTGCATAAATACCATGGTAAAAAATGAGTATCTAACCTGGAGCTTAAAAATTACTATTAGTAATTTATAAAGAATAATAAAAATAATAATTGATTTTTATTTTATTTTTTATTTTAACCAAGTTAAAATGTTTAACATACATTAAATTACAACATCCATTTTTACTCTTGATCCACCAATCCCTGAGCGGGATCAAATATTTTTTCACTCTATGATAGTTTTCATATCACGATATTTGATCCCTCTTGGGGCTTAGTAGATCCAGAGTAAAGATGGATCTATGCTGGTTTATTCCCCTAGGTTGTAACTCCTAATTTCAAGGGCTCAATTTACCTTTTTTACCCTCTCCCTTAAAACAAGGTGGGCTATTTGAGGCAATTTGTGAAAATGTTCTATGATACAAAATATTCACCCAATAAAAATTTAAAACCCCTTAATCTCGCCGAAGGGTGAACATTCGGCCCTAAAATTTTCCATGCTAGATATATGCACTGCAAACATCACACAACATTTTCTGCAACTATGCTTATCTTGCATAGCAGTAACCATCCTCACTGATGTAGGATTCTTCTTTCCCTGCAAAATTATATTTTTCCCATTATCAGTAAAGTAGTCAATGGCCTTATTGAAGTAATCCACGTTGGTCTTGTGAAGGTATAAGCAATCCATACCCAAAATCATGTTATACGATCCCAATAGAAGTACATTTAAATGTGCTACTGTAGGTATATGATTTAACTCAAAGACACAAGCTCTTACGTAATGATGAGTTACTCTCTCCTTTGTACCTATAGCCAGTTGTACCAACCAAAATTCTACATGCACTTCTTTTCTCAAACCACACTTATCCACCAGGTCAGGATTAATATAACTATAATTACATCCATGATCAATCAAAATAGAAGCAACTTGATTACAAAGCTTACCGTCCATGTCAATGGTAGATTCATGATGATCTTCTTGCCTACTGTCAACAACTATAGAAATATGAGGAATGCTATGACCAACATCCCCAATTGTATGTGCATCTAGAGCACTATAGATTTGGAGTATACCACCCTAATACTGCTGACAATCCCTCTTACGATGATCCTTGCCACATATCCAACACTACAAAGATGCTCTACCATCACCTATGTCTACTACTCTCCATGTCCCTTCTCAACTGTATTGAACTTATTTTACGAGATTACATTTTCTTTCTCACCTGCATCTTGAAGTCTTCCTCGCTTTGATGGCCATTTACCTTCAACTTTCTCATTTCCTTTCAAGTCATGCTTATGCCTAAATTTTCACTTTAACTAATCATAACAATGTTTCAGATACTGAATGGCCTCCTCGAATGATCTAGTCTCATCGAACTCAATCTTGTCTATGTATGCTACTAACAGTCCACTAATGATTCTCCGAACCTTCGCCTTCTCCTCCTTGAGGCAAGGCACATATCTACATAGCTCCAGGAAGCTACTAGTATACTCATCATCTATCATAGAACCCATCTACAACTCATAAAGCACCTCACCTCATCACCATAGTACCTTTTTGACAAATAATTCTTCTTGAAGATCCTCTCAAACTCATCCTAATTCGAGTCATGTTCACAAATACCTTTAAAATTATTCACATCCTCCCACCAGGTAATTGCTTTCCCTTTAATACTGAAAGTTAAAAACTTTTCTTTTCTGTTCTCCAAATAATCATGCAGTCTGAAGAACTTCCTCATACCAAGCAACCATGCCTCTACATCATATGGTTTCTTCATCTCTCCATCGAATGTAGGTGGATTTTCTTGCTTAAACTCATGCGAAAAGAACCCCTTTTCACTGCTCCTATAAGGATGATAACGGTGATGATCATAATAGTTGTCAGAACTAGAAGTAGAAGAGTACATGTGTCTATTGCCCCTCCTATCGAGAGTATCTAAGGGCCTAGCATCCCTGATCTTTTCCTCTCCATCCACTATCTACTCACCACGAGACCTACTACCATATGCCCTATTAGTTTTGTCCTTCTACTCATGGCTAGGCCAAAGTGGTCCCTGTCACTGCAATTCTGAGAAACTTTGAAGTATCGTTGCATTTACCACTACTTGTTTTCTTGTGCCTGTATGATTTTTTCATTATCTACCTAACAATTCCTTATTTTTTCCTTCACGCTTCTTAGCGTGTCTACCAAATCATATAAGTGCCCAACACCACACTGCTAATCCAACCCCTAGATAGAGTCTTGGGAACTATATTCTACCATATTTCTAGTCGACCGTCTCTGATGTTCTTCCTACAAGGTATATCATGTCCACTAAAATAAATTATAATAAACCAACATACCTTATCATAATTTAGGGAGCATACCTCGTCTGCAGGATCAACCAATCAACATAATACATGTATAACATAATCATGACATGATATAGAAATATAATAAATAAGCATATGCCCATATAACCATCATTCTAGCTAGAGTCTTGTCACTAATGCATGACCATATGAAATACACATACCATGACCTCATGCATGAAAACAACAACCATATCAATTCACACTTGACCACATGTAAGCACTGACATGCATAGAAATGAATAACTAATAATACACTCATGATGACATGCTTCACAACAACGAGATCCTCTTTCACATGTTGGCATCACTACAAACATTACTAGCACCATGCATATGAAACAATCTTATAGACCACAAGTATGATTAACACACATACAACCGACATGAATGCATGACCAACACAAAGCCCATCCAGTCTGAGGAGTAAACCATGCTCTCGTACCACTGTGTAATGCCCTCCTCCCACATATACGCAAGTAAGTAGCCAACCTGGGTAAACATGTCACGAGAAGTTACTATGATATGATTCAACATCCTACGTCACCTAAAGGAAGTGGAATCAATGGAAACACACCATATAAACTTTCCACATCAACAACAGGACTCCCAATAACCATCTCTACCACTCAGGTAACCAACCCTTGGGTCCCACTAATTTTTTAGACCATTAAACCATGGAATCTCCCTTGATATGGAAAATGGTGCGTCTTAGGACCTATGGATGCATGCAGAACATCGGTATGTATGCATCAAGGGACCTTTCTGCTCCAATTTGTGACCATGACTTTTGGATTTGTGCCACTTTTCAAGTCCAAAATCTAGGTCATTGCCCAAAAGCCCATGTAGATTTTATAATCCATAAATTACATAACAAAAAGACTGACAAACCAAAAAATCACTCTAGGACTAGGCATGACCATCCCCAATTGGGACTAACATTCTATCAAACACTTGGCATCAATGCAAAATAAAAGACTTGAATGCAAGACAAAGCATAAATGATTTATAACTCATATGGAACTTGACAAGAAGGATCACCACCTTCTTTCCTTAACTATTTTGACATTAATTAGGTCTTTCACCCATTATCCTATTAGTTACAAGTAAATACATGAAATAACCATGATAATAACCGATCATATAACCAACATTAAACCTTGAAAATTACAATGAGATAATAGCCATTAAAGCTTAATATTAACAAGTAAAAAAGAAGAGAATTTAGCTTTTATTAAACATAGGAAAAGCTGACTAGGTTCGAGACATCCATGTACCACCCAACCGTAGACATGGTTAAACCAAATACTTCTTCAAACAATCACCCCCTTTCCATATTCCAAGAATGAATGTGGGATCTCATGGATAAACCAATCCAAAAAACCCAAGGCAATCTAGAGATTAAACCACCTCCACCCTTAGAAAACCGTTATGTCACCAAGATTGGCACTAAGATCACAAAACCAAACCGAGTTTGGAACTCATCCAGACTCCATCACTATCCTTGATAAAGTTTCCATCTCCTCATCTCTCAGGGTTTACCGCAATCGACATTAGATTACTAGGCCCTAAATTGAGACACCAATCTCTCATGATTCACCGCAATTCACACCTGATCACTAAGCCCTAAACCGAGACTCCACCCTTACCTTTACTGTGTATCTCGCCAAAACGAGTCAAGGGATTCCTAAGCCCTTGGGATTTTCCTGAGACCACCTCCACCCTAGATTTTGAAGCCATCCGACAAATCCAAAGCTCAAAACTGAGAAAAAAATCCCATCATACTATGGTTCTCTAGATAAAGGAAAGGGAAGGCTAAAAACCACTGTCATAACCTAGAAAAACCATGCCACCAACATCAGGGGAACCATATACGAACATGCAAATCTATGCATGTAAAAAATAACTAGGAAATCGCACATGTAATATGTTACCTGCTCCCTTGGTTGATCCTTGCTTCGGTTCCTTTCCTTTTCCTTCTTTTCCCTTGCTCCAAAGATAAGGTGCTCCAAGAAAAATATGTGTCTAAGAGTGTGAAAGAGAGGGAAAACATAATGAGAGAGCTCTGAAAATCAACTCACAAAATGTTACAAACTGATCCTCATACGCCTTTTTTATCAACAAGGCCTCTATTTTCTTCATTTTCCATTATTTTCCTTCATCCTCCTCCTCACATGCAATCTATGACCTTTCACCTTCATTTTCTCCTATTTTCCTTTAATTTCATAAATAAATGTGCCAAACTAGCATTTTTCCTTTTTAATGCCTTAGCCTTTGCCCTTTCCAATTTCCTTATACATAAGCACATCTAGTGATGCCCACTAGGAATAACTCAACCAACAAAGGGTTATAAACCGATCCTCATAGGCCTTTCTATGAATGAGGCCTCTATTTTCTTCATTTTCCATTATTTTCATTCATCCTCCTCCTCACATGCAACCTCTGACCTTTCACCTTCCTTTTCTCCTATTTTCCTTTATTTTCATAAATAAATGTGCCAAAATACCGTTTTTCCATTTTAATGCCTTAGCCATTTCCTTTCCCAATTTCCTTAGCCATAAACACATCTAGTGATGCCCACTAGGAATCTTTTCCCAACATTCAGCTTGGAATAAGTGTCCCCTAACCATGGTCTTATTTTCCCTTTATTAACTTTTATTACATGAACTTCTAACGAGGGGCTATTACAAGACGTTATGTTGCAAGTAGCATATTGTGTAGATCTTGTATCTACAATCCAAGCATTTTCATAATTAATTTTAAGAGAATATGTGGAGATATGTAAGGTTGTTAATTATGAATATTGAAATGTAATGAAGAAATATTTTAAAGCATCATCATCTTGATCATTTGCAAATTATTCTGAATTTTATTGAAACTTTATGATGTTTTCAATAGAAGTTTAATAATTCTCATCATAACAACCAACTTTGTTGCATCATTTACAAAAACGTTGATTACAATCATTTCCTCTACCTTGAGTTTTTCCTCTGTCTTGACTTTGTCCTTTTCCTTGATTTTTTCCTTTGCCTTGAATGTTGCCTCAACCAAAACTATTCTCTCTTCCTTGACTACAACCACAACCTTGTCCTTTGTATTCTCCCTATTTCTTATTGTTGTTTCCTCTGTTATTCATTTGAGTTCCTCTTCTTCTAGAAATTTTATTTGATATTTACTAGTGCTAACTTCTACAAAAAAATACATCTTCTCCAACCTATTTCTTCTTTCCAAACATTTTAGCATTTTAAGTTAGGATTTAACTCCACTGATTGAAATTTAATCTCTATATTTCTATTCAAATAATAAACTTTCCAATAAAGTGTATATGAAGAAGGAAAACCAAAAATGAACATAGTAGTCATGAAGCCATCTTCTATAAATTGAAATTTGACCATTATTATTTCCTATTTGATATTCTTTAGTCTTCCAATGTGCTCAAGTACATATCCCCCTTCCTTTAGTTTCTATTGAAGTAGCTTCAAATGAAGATCAACTTTTTTTTATCTGTAATTGTGTATTAAAAAAATCTTTAAATGTTTTCCAAACAGACCATGCACCATAGGAATTTTATATATGAACATACATTTAATCATTTACAAAATATTTTATTTAATTTAATGCCCTTGCATCTTTAATCTCCCATTTGGTCAGTGAGTCATGTGAATAGGTTTGTTTGGTTTAAAAAAACCATCACATACATCTTTCCAAAGTTCATTATAGATCAAATTTCTTTCCATGTATTGTTTATATGTCTTATAGTTCTTTGAACCTTCAAGTTTCTCAGATTCAAAAAATAATTTTACTGGCTTGGAAATTATGAAGATAAATATATGTACTAATATAGATCATGAACCAGAAGAAGAAGAAGATGAGACAACACACCACATGTTTTTCTACACCAAAAAGCCAACCTATTGAGGCTTGGAGTTTACCCTCATATAGTCATTTAAAAATTGAAAAGTGACTGAGCTTTTTAATTAGCTGTAGTCAATGTTTTTGATATTTTTACAATTTTTGTTTGAAATTTTGAGACATGTTTTTACATGAAATCACTATGATATTTCTTCTGCCCCTTTGTATTAAAATCACTTGAAAAAATTACGATTAACTCCTTATCACTCAAAAGTAAAATTTATAATTGATAGGATAAGTTCTCTTATTAATAAAATGTGTGTGTATAAGGACACTTCACTCGTTATTAAAATCAAAGAGCATACAAAAATCACTCACTACTCTCTATTCCCCTCACTCCAACTCCTTGATCCAAAAATATAAACACATGCACAAACACTCCTTTTTTTTTTAATTTCCCTTTCACGAAGGAAAGTTATATTACAAAATTATCTAATCATAACACGTAACACCCATATATTTCCATGTTTTAAACATTGATTATTTTTAGACATGGAACTATTACTAGATTTAATGATTATGGAAGCCATGTTTAGCTTTTTGTGATTATGTAATTATATTATTATTGTGGGTATAACAAATAAATTATTTGGAAAAAACTCATGAAAGAGCACTAAAGTTTAGGTCTATTTTTTCCACCTTGGAAAATGTTGTTGGTGGTAAAGTCCACATGAGGAAAATTCCCTAACATCTCCTAAAAGAATTCCATAGGAGAAAATAATTAGAAAGAAATTGGTTTAACACAATGAGAGAGAAATATTGTGTTAAATCACTTAGTTGTAGAAAGATACTAAGTCGGGTGGAATAAAGTGTTGTGGGAGAAATATGGAGGATTTAAAGAAAAAGGGAAAGAATCTTTAAAAAAAACCTAAAACAAAAGGTCTAGGAAAAAAATCAGGCACAACTTAAACCATGATGTTGTTGAAAAGATGTTGGGAAGAAAATATATAAAAATAAACCACCAGAAAACCAAAGGGGTTACTGGTTCTAAAGAGAAAGGAGATCATAGCCTAGAGGGAACTGATAGAGGTACTTCATGGTCGGGAGGAAGATGCTCAGTTCCTAATTACTTTTCCAAGCAGTGATTATGGTTAGATACTTGGTCATATTTTATTATCATAGTGAAATGGTGTTGGGTCCCTATGATACTAGTGATTACCCCATTACTATTGTAGTTATACCCCTTATTAATATTGTTGTGCCCATATTGTCCCCATATTGTTATTATTGTGCCCCATAGAATCCCTCTATTGTTATTTTTGTGGCTTTATATTATTATTGTTAGGTCGGTGGGTTATATGGTGACTGCTTAGACTCCAATAATAGAAATGAGGTTTTGTCATTTGTATCATCCAAGAATTTTTCATTTATGTAATGTAAAGGAGGTTGGCCCCTCGAAGAGGCTGAATTATAAGGCGTTGATCTATCATTTCTATCTTTTCTTGAGTTGGTTTCATAACATTTGGTATGAGAGCTTTGGATTCTAGGGTTTCGCTGCTCCAAACAGGTCATCGTGGCATTCTCGCTATAATTTTTTTCTACAACGTTTCAAAAGTAAAGAAAAAAAACCCATTTGATAAGACATCGTGCTAAATCTTGGGTCCGAAATTCAGATCTTTTTGCGCTATATTTACGGAGATATGATCTGAGGAAGTTGGTCTTTTTGCAGACTCCTGAATTACATTCCAAACAAGTGACCTGGGGAAAATCATCATAACTTTTTCTGTGAGTATTGGATTGAAATTTTGTAAGAAGACACAGAAATAGGGTGGATTTTAGTTTCTTCTATATATTTTTCATAGCTAAAGGTTGAAACAGTGAGTCGTGGCACGTCATACAAGTTTGCTCTACTGAACTAGTCTATAATCAGGTCATTGTGGGATATTTCGCATAACTCTTCCTTCGAGAATCCAATTTGTATAAGACTGGTGGCATTGGAAATAGGACACAGAGGACTACCATAGGTCGCAATTTCAGAATTGGATGTTCTAAAAGAACAGAGATACATCAGAGGCAATATCGAGCTCCTACAAAGTGAAAAAAAGGTGTGTAGATTCTTTTAAATTTTTGCTTAAGATTTGTTTGAAAATTTATTTTGAAGGAATTCAAAGGGCTAGTAGAGCATTATTATCGATAACTGATGCCCCAAGGAAATAAAATGCAAGAACCTAGTAATTAACCTGAAAGCTCTAGCATGACTCATGAAGAAGAGGAAGAAATGCTACATGATATATCAAAATTACAAGAATAAGTGCAACAAATGTCACGCTCACAAAAGTTAACCAAAGCTAAGATAAATGGCATGGAAGCTAAGATAAATGGTATGGAAGCTAAGATGGACAATTTGAAGATAGATTTGAACACAAATTTGAGGACAAGAATGGCAAATTTTAAGACAGATTTGACCAATTTTCTACAAGAAATACTTACTAATGGTGAAAAGTTAGTAAAGGAAACCCATGATCTAAACAAAAGAAATGTTAGTCATGATATCATAAACTCTAATGTGGGATTTAAGGCCCACCATATTCCAAAAATTGATATGAGGAAGTTTGATGGAAAGGATCCCGCAACATGGATATTATAGATGCAACAATGTTTCGATCTCAATAATGTGCAAAACACACAAAAGGTACGTATTGAAACTTTATATTTAGAATCAAATCAGTTTGCATGGTATCAATGGCTTTGCTCTTGTAAACAATTCATCACTTGGGCAATTTTTACAGAAGAATTGATAGCACATTATGAGGATACAAAAAGAAACACTTTTTTTAGTCAATTGATACGTCTCAAACAAAAGGGTTCAATAATGGAGCACATTGAGGAGTTCCAAAAAATGAACATAAGGGTAAAAGATATTCCAGAGGAGCATAGGATTGATGTGTTCATAGGGTCTTTAAAGGATAATATCCAACATGATGTTCACCTTTAGGAACCTAATTTATTAGAGAAGGCATTCAGATTAGCAAGAAAAATGGAAAGAAAAATTATGATAACCAGGAAGCATACCACTCACAACTATAAAGACGGAAGTGTTGTGGCCCCTAGTATTCCACAACCTTAAGGTTGACACCACAACAATTAGAAGAAAAAAGAGCAAAAGGACTTTGTTACAGTTGTGATAGCAAATACACTAAAGGTCATAAGTGTGCTGAGAAGAAATTATTCTACATAGATTGTGAAGAGGAAGAAGAAAAGGAGAAAGAAAGGTCAAAACAAAAGGATATACCCCAAGAACAAAGCCTAGATAAAGAATAAATGAATCTGACCATATCTTGTAATACATTGGGTGGAATTACCAATCCTCAAACCATCAAGATAGAAGAACAAATCAAGAAGAAAAAGGTAATAGTGTTGATTGATTCAGGAAGCACCCATAATTTTATTCATTGTAAGGTAGCAAAAGAATTGAATTGATTCCTATATCCAACACCCGAGTTTCAAGTAATGATTGCAAATGGAGGAACAATAAATTGCTCTGGAAAGTTCCATAATATCAAGCTATCCATGGGAGAATATGTATTGACTAGCCCAACACTTTCCATTCCAATGGGAGGTGTTGATATTGGACTAGGAGTCTAATGGCTACAATCCCTAGGTACAATAGCTTTTAATTTTCAAGAAATTTTCATCAAATTTTCTACGGAAGGAAAGGAAGTGGAATTAAGGGGTATTACAGGGAAACCAGGAAAGATAGTCAACAATAATGGTATGACAAAGCTTCTAAAAAAGGAACAAGGAGGTGTAATTGCACAATTATGTTCGCTAGATGTTTCCACATCGGAATCATCTATTTCTCCGGATCCCCAAAAAGTCCTAGACAATCATTCCAAGGTATTTGAGACTCCCAAACCTCTGCCACCTATGTGTGATCATGATCATGCTATTCATCTGATTCCAGGAAGTGTTCCTCCAAACATCAGGCCATATAGATATCCCTATGCCCAAAAGAGTGAAATTGAACATATGGTTATAGAAATGCTAGAGGTCGGTATAATTCAACCAAGTCAAACTTCTTTCTATGCACCAGTAGTATTGGTGCACAAGACGAATGGATCATGGTGCATGTGTCCAGATTATAGGGAGCTCAACAAGCTCACTATTAAAGATAAGTTTCCCATTCCTATCATTGATGAATCACTGGATGAACTGCGTGGATCAATTTACTTCACCAAGTTGGATCTTCGTTTAGGATATCATCAAATCAGAATGAAGATTGAAGACATTCCGAAAACAACATTTAGAAGTCATGATGGTCATTATGAATTTTTGGTCATGCCTTTTGGCCTTACCAATGCACCTTCAACATTTCAAGGTTTGATGAATTCAATTTTCAAACATTCCTTAGAAAATTTGTGTTAGTATTTTTTGATGATATACTAATCTACAACAAGTCTTGGAAGGATCATGTTGAACATGTTGACAGGGTGCTACAACTATTGGAGGAGAAACAATTATATGCAAAAAGATCCAAATGTTTCTTTGGAGTCTAGGAGGTGGAATATTTGGGTCATATTGTAACTCATGAAGGAGTTAAGGTAGACCCTAGCAAAATTAAAGCCATTAAGGAATGGAAAATTCCCACATCCATAAAGCATCTGCGAGGATTTCTTGGGTTGACAGGGTAT
>APFE030806912.1:80182-103172 GCA_000404065.3 Pinus taeda | reverse complement strand
TTTGAAAACCATATAAAATAAATAATTATGATTTTTAATCATTTTATTAATAACATAATATATCACATACTTGATAATTTATTAACATTTTTCTTTTTAAGTTTTATGGTCAACTATTTTTCAACCATATTTTTCCTATTTATTTTCATTCTTGCTTTAACGGGTTTTCTACATTTTTTTATCCTGAAAATGAATCATGATTATGGGTTTGAAGCGTCAATCATCTAATTATCATAAATGTGGATCGAGAAAGTTATTTAAAACAAAATATTTTATTTTTTTCAGAAAATAATAAAAATAAATAAATGACCATGTACATAATTTCACAAAACTATGGAATTGTGAGATGGAATCTAATGAAATAATCAAATTTTATCTTATCTTTTATTATTTAAAATTTTGATTCATAAAATTGTGATTAATTATATTTTATTTATCTTAAAATAAATTTCTGATAAAAATTTTTATTGCATAAAATTCTTTTATGAGAAATTTACCACTTAATTTAATTTTTTGTATTTCAACCTATCACACGCAAATTTTAAAATAAAATAAATAATATATATTTTATTAACTAAAATAAATATTTTGATTGCGCATAATTTGTTTTAATCCAAATTTAACTTTGTATTCCAACCTTTCACACCCAAATTTAAAATAAAATAAAAATATGTCCAACAAACTCCAAAACTTAAGTAAAAAATTTTATTTTTGTAACTCTGCGGAGAGCATTCAGCTGATAACTTTCCTTTCAAGGCAGGGAAATGCGCGCCAACTGCTACAAACGAACTCGGAGCCTTTAAAATATGGTAGTTGTTTTTAGTGTGTTTTTTTGCGACTTTTTAGTGTTGGAATTTCGTGGAAAAATTTGAGGCGAAATTTTGATTTGTGTTATTTAAACTGGTTTTTTTATTTTAAATAGATTTAAAGCCCTGAAAAACTCTTAGAACATTAGATTATGTAGGAGTTACTCATAAAACTTCAGATTTCAATAAATTCTTGTAAGATTTTAAAGAAATTAGACTGAAAAACCCCAAAAAAACTTCTAAAAAATCTCAAAAAACAACATATGTATCAGGTAATTTATGGGTAGTTTATCTCAATCTGTGGGGTGCTATCTAAAAAAAATTGATAAATAGACTTTTCAATGATATGATTGGTTCTGGTAATAGTATAGTAATGTTTTATATTTATAAATGATATTTAATAAATAAAATAAAAATAAACTAACATGTGTATTAATCGCTATGTAAATAGAAGAGAAGGCTTAATATATTTGCAATATTTTTGTTAAAATATAATTAAAATATATAATTTAAAATTTGTAATATTTTAATAATTAGTATAATTTAATTTTAATTTTAAATTTATTTTTTAAATCAAAATTTTCATGATTGAAATGAAAAATCAAAAATGTTAATTCTTAATTTATTTTAAGTATAATTAGATTTTAAATGATAAATTTATTTTAATTTAATAATATTATTTATAGTATATATAAATTTCACATTTTTATATATGAATATTTTTATTTCTGTTTTTATTAAAAATTATAAATTATTTTTTACTATTTATATATAATATATATTTTTCATTTAAATTTAAATATAAAATTATGAAATATATTATATATATATATATATATATATATATATATAAAATTTTGAGTGATAAGTTAATTAAATTTGAACATATTGAAATAATATAATTATAAATATAAACTATCATTATTTTTTAATATAATATACATATTTTGGAATTGTTATTTCTAGATTAATAACCTTAATAAGTTTTTGATTTTTGATGGATTTTCTAATTAACCAATACGTTCATCCTTGTCACGAAAATAAAACCACGAGAAACAAAATCTTATCATATAATTAATCAACAAAAACAATTTCAAAATCATAATAAATTACATAAGCTTAAAATCAAGGAAAAAATTTATTTAATAATAACAAAATATAACCAAATAAATTAAAATGATTTATTATTACTATTTTTAATTTAATATTTTTAATACAGCATCTTATACCTATATTTAAGAAAAACGGCGTCTTGTCCATTAAAAAAAACAAAAACTTTGAATCTAGATATATATACATGAATTTCGCATTCGCGAAACACTCAAAGGAATGAAAATATCCCACTTTTAACAAAAACAAAAACAAATGTGTATACCTGTACCGAGAGAAAGGGTCCGTGGCAGTTTTCAAACTTTGAACCATCGCGGATAAGAATAAGTTGCTCGAAAAAACTTTTGTGACGAAAATCATCCTTTTCCAGGTCCTCGAAAGCCACATCAATGGTGCTTCCACGAATTCCACGCCGCCATCGTTACAGTCAATTTCAGGTCGACTCGTTTCTCCCGAACCCTTGTTGCTCAACCGACCGGCAATTGGATAAAAGTCAACCAGAACTAACGAGAGGCTCCTCTTGAGCATATCCGTGACAGTACTAAACTCCATCCCTGGACTTAATTTATAGAACAGTAGGGAATGAGTGTTTATAACGGGAATCCAAAACAAATCGAGGCTGGAGAGAAACATGGTATGCTTCTCAGTGGGGATGGCCGGCACCACCGTTGAAACACCCAACATCTTTATTTTTACTTGTTCTTCAGCCATAGTCGTCGCCTGCTTACAGATCTGTTTGGCCCTGAGAAAATACTCACTCAACAGATATGATTCTTAATACATACGAAGCCATTGTTGGTCTCTATTTGTAATTACCAATTGCAGTAGCCAACATAAATATGTGGGCATTAGAGAGTGTAATGCCCCCGGAAAAATGTAAATATTTGGTTTTATTAGGGTAAGAGACAAACTGAATATGATATTATTATCAGTGTAAAATTTAATAATTTTTTTATTAAAAAGGTAAGAAATGTTTTTCTTTTAAGAGCTGACAACTTCCCAAGGAAGAAGATGGGGAAAAGAGAGTTGCTGTGATTGCAACCCTAACTATCTCCCTTAACTGGAAGGGCTTCCACAGAAAAGGAAGAGAGGGGAGGGAAAATTTGCGCTGTAAAGACACGCAGAAAAAGAGAGAAAAATGGCTAAGTCTAGTGATGACCAGATAGCCAAGCACTAGGTGCAAGCATCTACAGTGGTCCTGCAAGAGAGCTAGGGGGGAGATTCTAGTCCCGAAAGATGAATCTCAGGGTCGGGTGGTAGATTGGAAACAAAAGAACAAAGGTAATCCCGGCTTCTGGAACGAGATTCGCAAGTTACAACAGTACAGGTAAGGGGTCCGGAATATTTCGAAAACATTCAGAAATAATAATGAGGTGGTTAATGTTTAAAATGTCTACATTGAAATGATATAATAGTTAGAATCTGAGCATACTGTAGAAGTAGATTAAAACTATGTGTTTCATTCAAGGTAAAAACAAAACTGACAAAAGGCATCCTAGTGCTATATAGTTGAAAAAACATGCACGCATTTATTTTGTTAAATAAAAGAGTAGTGCTCTTCTAAAAAAGAGTAGCGTTTTGTTAAATGAACAACAATTAACTGATGTAGGACTAAATACAGAGTAATAAAGACTGGTTGAAGAATTGGTACAAGAAAAGACTATATATATATATATATATATATATAAAAAGAGAGTGACTCTTAACAGTCTTCGCGATCTCATTCCAGATTTTGCTCTTTCTAATATGCAACCTGTTTCTCTGTGAAATTTTGAGCTTTGTTAGTGGATTTCGTAATAAAAGTCTTATTATCTAAATAACTAGTGTTAGAGGCTATGAGCATTAGATTGTTAAATAATTCCTGGCATTCTCTTTGATAATTCTGCGGCAACGAAATATCATGCCCTGTGAAAGGACTTTGTGTTTGCAATAGTTCCAATAGTGCACTAGAATTTGCGTGAGATTTGCTTAAAATAGGAAATATTTCAACCACAACAAGAATGATATAGAATAATCCTGAAAACAAATGAGGCCATATTTCGATTTTCAAAAAAGAGAAAACAGTTTGTAGAAAATAGTGAAATAGCCCTAGAGACTAGGTTTTGGCCATAACCTTGTGATAGAAGGTTGAATTAGCTTCCTGCCAGAACAGTGTCGAGGAGCACCAAAAACCTTCAGGTGAACCCAAATGATCATGGCATCATGAGATGAAACTTGAGGAATATTCGTTTAACATTATTTTAAAATGATTATGTACTCAGTACGATTAAATCATGTATTATCATATGGTTGCAAAATTTTTTTATTTGGGTATATGACAAGTGGTATCAGAGCCAAGTTTCAAAAAATGTGGCCTCTGGGAAATAAACAGATAAAGTGTATTCATTTTATTTTTATTTTCATTTCTATTTTGTATTTAAAGGAAACAATTAATGCGTTAACCCTTCTTCTGTTTATTTTTTTATGCTAAGAACAGGAAAACAGAAGACAACCAATATGAGAAGAGTGGATAGTGTTACGTAAATGTTTGTGGTGGGTCAGGGACCTCCAACAATCCTTGAAAATAACCTAGAATTATGGGTACAGCTTGGAGAGGAGGCTCGTAATACGAACCTTGCAATATTAGAGACAGTAAAGGAGTTGAAAAATGAAATGGCCCGGTTGTAGGAGGATAACACGAGGTTAAGCATGGAACAAGAAATGATTATAATGAGCCTATCTGACAAGCAGAATCAACAACCGCTGAATCCCAGCACTGAGCAGCAAAGGGTGTCGAAGGAGCAGAATCACCACACAGAACCAGAAGAGTCAGAAGGAAGGGAGGAAGAATGAGAAGAACAATCTGATAATGCTTCTGAGCAACAGACATAGAAAAGACAATGGATAAAATTACAAGGGGAGTTTTGTAAGATAAAACCGCCACACTTTGATGGAGAATTGGAGGAAGCAGTCGAGGCTTGGTTGATTAATATGAATAAATACTTCCAGCTATATGAATATGATCAAAACCTCAAGGCATGGTTGGTCATTTTCCAATTACAAGGGAAAGACACTCTGTGGTGGGAAGAAGTTAAGATTGTAAGAGGAGTAAGTGAACAAAATGTAACTTGGGAAAATTTTCAAAAATACTTTAAGAAAGGATACCTGACTGAACGTTTTTATGACGAAAAAGCAAGAGAATTCCATGACCTACGACTGGGACAACAAACAATGGACGAGTTTTTCACTCGTTTTACTTCATTGCTCCGTTATGTGCCTTATATTCGAGAGGAAAAGGCTAAAGTACAGATGTTCATCAGTGGTTTACCTTTGACCATGAGGGAAAGAATTGAGTTTGATAACCTAAAGACGATGGATGAAGTGATACGTAAAGCCAGGATTTGTTACTAGCAAAGTAAATAAAAGGGAGAAATCCTAGGTAAAAGGTGGGTTGATAAGAGAAGCAACAAGTTGGATGGAAATACTAAAGGAAATCGAGGTGGTGGTAACAAAGGATTTGCCACAGGGAAAAACAATAGAAATATATAGAAAAATCCGCTCAGATTAAAGCGAACCAATGAGTCCTGAATCAGCGAACAACATGGAAAAATAGATAATGAAGGGACAGCAAGGCCTCTAGTGCAATGTTGGGGCTATCGTGGGCCTCATTACGTTAAAAACTATCCTCGACGAAAGGGAACCGAACAGGTTTCCCAGATCTATGAAGCATCTATAGTTGGTGATGTAGGATGTAGTTTACTAAGGATTAACACTGAATTGGAAGATTGTTAGGCGGAGTACCAACCGACCATGGTGGAGTTTGAAGGTAAGATCTTAGACCTTGTTGTAGCTGTTTTAATTGATCCTGGAGCTATGTTAAGTTATATTAGTCCTAAGGTTGTGGAGCATTGTAAATTGCAACCTTTTAAATTTAAAGATCCTTGGCTAGTACAATTGGCAATAGGGGCAAGGAGACATGTGCTCACTAAGGTCAATAACTACCCTTTAAAGATAGGAGGACAGCCAGTGATGGCAGATTTAAATGTGCTTCCCCTTGGTTCGTATGATGTATTGATTGGTATGGACTAGTTAGAAAAACACTGGTCCATTATAAACTGTAAAACAAAGACTATCTGTTACAAAGATGAGCTTGGAGCAAAGCAAGAGATGCAAGGAGTTAAGCGGCCAATGCAGATTCGGCCAATAACTGCCTCTCGGTTGGAAAAATGCATTAGGAAAGGATGTCAGATTTATGCCATCCAAGTGGGTTATGCTGACTCGAAAAATAAAACAGCCACATTAGAAAACATTCCTGTGATACAAGAATTTGCTAATGTGTTTCCAGAAGAGATTACCAGACTGCCACCCAAGAGAGACATAGATTTTACCATTGAATTGGTGCCAGGGGCAGCCCCGGTATCCCGAGCACCCTATAGAATGAGCACACGAGAATTGACAGAGTTAAAAATGCAATTACAGGAGTTGTTAGACAAAAACTACATTCGCCCCAGTGTGTCACCCTGCCGAGCCCCGGTGTTGTTCGTTAAGAAGAAAGACGAGACCCTTCGCATGTGTACGGATTATCGTCAATTGAATAAATTGACAATAAAAAATAAGTATCCTCTACCCCGTATTGATGAGCTTTTTGATCAAGTAAAAGAAGCAACGATATTCTCAAAGATTGATTTGCGATCAGGGTATCACCAAATCAGGATTAAAGAAGAAGAAATAGCTAAAACTGCTTTTAGAACACGATATAGTCATTATGAGTTTGTGGTGTTACCCTTTGGGTTAACCAATGCCCCTGCAACCTTTATGTGTTTAATGAACATCATATTTGATCAATATTTGGACAAGTTTGCGCTAATTTTTGTTGATGATATACTGATATATTCCCGAACTATGGAGGAGAATAAGGAGCACCTCAAATTGGTACTGCAAACCCTCCAAGAACACCAATTATACGCCAAGTTCAGCAAGTGTGATTTCTTTAAGGAGCAAATACAATATTTGGGACATATAATCACTAAATAAGGGATCATGGTGGATCCTGAAAAGGTAAGGACCATAATGGAATGGCCGGTACCAAAGGATGTGGTAGACATCAAATCCTTCATAGGACTAGCAGGTTATTACAGACAATTTGTAGAAGGATTTTAGAGAGTAGCTTATCCTATCACTTCCTTATAGAAAAAGGGAAGAACCTTTAGATGGACCCCAAAATGCAAAAAAAGTTTTGAGCAACTTAAACATCTGCTCACCATCGCACCCATTCTAAGCATAGCCGATGATCCCAGTAAAGATTATGTGGTGTGCACGGACGCAAGTAATGAAGGGGTAGGAGACGTGTTAATGCAAGAAGGGAAGGTAATTGCTTACGAGTAAAGAAAATTAAAAGAGCATGAGCAGAAATATTCTGCTTATGATCTGAAGTTGGTAGTCGTCATTCATGATTTAAGAATGTGGCAACATTATATTATGGGAATTTTTTTTATGTTATTGACAGACCACCACAGTCTGACCAATTATTTTAGCCAGCCCACCTTAAATGTTAGGCAAGCACGATGGGTGGATTTCTTAAGTGGTTTTGTTTTCGAGATCAAGCATTTGAAAGGGAAAGAGAACCGGGTGGCAGACGCTTTAAGTCGAAAATTACAATGTCTATATGAGATTTCTTGCAGCGAAGGGAAAAGAACCTTCAAAGAAATGATTAAAAAGGTAGAAAAACAAGATACCACATATTAGAAAATAAAACAGCAAGTTCAGCACTCAACCAACAAGGAAAATCAGCAAGGTTATGCTATGGAAGCTGCAGGAATGTTATATTATAAGAAAAGGTTGTATCTGCCCAATCAAAACAACAATAAAAACTTGATTTTTGATGAATTTCAAAAAATTCACTATGCTGGACACTCGGGATATCAGAAAATGATCACTGCAGTCCGAAAAGAATATTATTGATTGGGTATGACGAAAGATATGGCTGAATACTTGGCACATTGTCTGGAGTGCCAACAAATTAAAGCAGAACACCAACACCCTGCGAGGTTATTACAACCATTACCCATTCTAGAATGGAAGTGGGAAACCATCTCTATGGACTTCATAACGGGTTTGCCCAAATCAAAGAAAAATAACGACTCCATCATGGTGGTGGTGGACAATTTAAGTAAATCAGCACATTTTATACCTGTGCAATCTACTTACAGAGTTGTGCAGATCGCCCATATTTTTATGCAGAATATATTTAGGCTGCATGGGATACCAAAAATAATAATTTCAGATTGTGATGTAAAATTTACATCAGTCTTTTGGAAAACATTATTTGGAGAATTGGGAACTCAGCTGAATTTTAGTACAGCTTATCACCCTTAGACTGACGGACAAACAGAACGGGTGAACCACGTGGTGGAAGACATGTTAAGAGCATATGTAATGCAGCAACTAACCAAGTGGGAAGCACTTGGTCAAGTTCGTGTACAATAGTGGCTATCATACATCATTGCAAATGAGCCCATTTTCAGTATTATACAGGCGAAAGTGTCGCACGTCCTCAAGCTGGGGTGGACTGGAAGACAGATTGATGTTTGGTCCCAAAATGCTTAAGGAAATGGAGGAAATGGTTAAGAAGGTACGATCCAATCTAAAGGCAGCTCAGAATAGGCAAAAGAACTTTGCTAACCAAAAAATGAAGTTTAAGGAATATCAAGTCGGTGATCATGTGTATGTAAGAATTTGAGTATAAAAGAGCACATTACAATGGAGCGAGTACGCTAAATTGGCACCCCGATTTTGTGGACCTTCTCAAGTCTTAGCAAGAATTGGGCTGATTGCATACAAGCTCGCTCTGCTAAGTCATATACGGGTCCACAACGTCTTCCATGTTTCTGTGTTAAAAAAATATGTTTATGATCCTAAGCATGTAATCAGCTGGTAGGATATACAGGTAAGAAATATCTCGGTAGATCAATCTAAATGAGTTTAAAAAAAAAACTGATTTAAGATGTTGCATGGCCGAGCCGGAAGGAGAAACCTTGGTCGAGTCGTTGAACATCCTCGACCAGAGAGAAGTAATGCTACGGAAACGAGCTATTACCTAGGTTAAAATGTAGTGGCAACACTTTGGGCTAGATGAGGCCACCTGGGAAGATGAAGAGCTCATGAAAAAATATTATCCAGGGTTGTTCATGGCCAAAAGACATCGGGACGATGTCCAATTTCAGGAGGGGAAGATGTAATGCCCCAAGAAAAATGTAAATATTTGGTTTTACTGTGGTAAAAGACAAACTAAATATGATATTATTATCCATTTGAAATTTAATAAATTTTTTTATTAAAATATAAGAAATGTATTTCTTTTAAGAGCTGACAACTTCTCAAGTAGGAAGTTGGGGAAAAGAAAGTTGTTGTGATTGCAACCCTAACTACCTCCCCTAACTAGAAGGGCTTCCATAGAAAAGGAAGAGAGGGGAGGGAAAATTTGCACTGTAAGGACAGACAGAAGAAAAGAGAAAAATGGCTAAGTCTGGTGATGACCAGATAGCCAAGCACTAGGTGCAAGCGTCTTGCTGCGGACAGTGGTCCTGCAAGAGAGCTGGGGGGAGATTCTGGTCCCGAAAGACGAATCTCAAGGTAAGGTGGTAGATTCGAAGCAGGAGAACGGAGGTAATCCTAGCTTCTGGAACGAGATTCACAAGTTACGGCAGTACAGGTAAGGGTTTCGGAATATTTAGAAAACATTCAGAAATAATAATGAGGTTGTTAATGTTTAAAATGTCTGCATTGAAATGATATAATAGCTAGAATCTGAGTGTATTGTAGAAGTAGATTAAAACTCTGTGTTTCATTCAATATAAAAAGAAAACTGACAAAAGGCATCCTAGAGCTATACAGTTGAAAAAACATTCATCCATTTATTTTGTTGAATAAAAGTGTAGTGCTCTGCTAAAAAAGTGTAGGGTTCTGTTAAACGAACAATAGTTAACTGATGTAGGACTAAATACAGAGTAATGAAGACTGCTTGAGGAATTGGTAAAGAAAAGACTATAAAAAAAAAGAAGAGACAAGAGTGACTCCTAACAGTCTTTGCGATCTCATTCCAAATTTTTCTCTTTCTAATACACAACCTGTTTCTCTATGAAATTTTGAGCTTTGTTAGTGGATTTTGTAATAAAAGTTCGGTTATCTAAATAACTAGTGTTAGAGGCTATGAACATTAGATTGTTTAATAATTCCTAGCATTCTCTTTGATAATTCTGTGGCAACGAAATATAATGACCTGTGAAAGGACTTTGTGTTTGCAATAGTTCCAATAATGCACTGGAATTTGTGTGAGATCTTCTTAAAATAGGAAATATTCCAACCACGACAAGAATGATATAGATCGATCCTGAAAACAAATGAGACCATATTTCGATTTTCAAAAAAGAGAAAACAATTTGCAGAAAACAATGAAGTAGCCCTAGAGACCAGGTTTTGGCCATAACCTTGTGATAGAAGGTTGAATTAGTTTCTTGCCAGAACAGTGCCGAGGAGCACCAAAAACCTTCAGGTGAACCTAAATGATCATAGCATCATGAGATGAAACTTGAGGAATATCCGTTTAACATTCTTTTAAAATTATTAGACCCCACATTAAGGAGGGATGAGCTCCCGGTCTTATCTATGAACCCAAACCCTAACTGTGAACATTCTTTTAAACCAACAACAGAAATAACTCTAGCTAAAGCTCAAGCAATACCTAGCAAACCATTAATTTTTTTGAGTCATTTTCCATATGGGAAAAATCTTTACAATAAAGCATATCCTGAAGGGAATGAAGAAATAATAGTTTAAGAAATAATAACACACAACAACATTGCATGAACAGGGTAAATGTACACTATAGAGAATAACTGGGAAGAATCATTCAAGATGCATGAAATTAACCAAATTAATATCTTTAAAAAAAAATTGTCTATCATTTTATTACTCATTAAACAATTTTACAAACGTAAGTGTCCACTTGTGTTAAATTAAAAATAGAGCTGGGACTCTCGGTAGGTAAACATTACATAGTACAAGTTGGCCAAAGTGGCTCAACATTCTAGAGGTAAAACCCTTGAAAACAGTTTCTTGCAAAATAAAAGATCTAAAGCAGAGAGGTTGTGCCTTTACATATATGCACTTAGCAAACACCAATATGAGCCATCATCTGAGTAAACAACTAGATTGTACAGAAAAGTGGACCATCTCCTTCCGCAAGGACAGATCAAAAGACTGCAACGTACAGTAAGTGTGGAATCCATCTTACCTGGAGGAAGACAAGATAACAACCCCATCCCTGGAGGACTCCATTCCCATCTGGTAGCAAACTCCCGGCCAGAGTGGAGAATACCTACAAACAAACAATAGGTAAGAAATTGAAGAAGTCTTTATAGGAAAGAAATCAAACTTAGCCTGTAAAGTGGACAGGGTTTTACCATCATTTGAATCGAGAGAAAATAAGAAAAAATAGCTTCTGCTTAGCTATAATCTTACCCAGGAAACGATCTCTGGCAGCGAAGATGAGTTTTGGCACCTCGACAGCCTTCATGACCCCCATAGAGTCGTGGTACAAAGTGGGAGAAAAACCAGGGACGATAGTAGCAGACCAAGCAGAACAAACAATAGCCAAGGCAGTGAATAAGACCCGAATCGCTACCAAGAGTAGTGAAAGACAAGAACATTATCCCTAGCCGTTAGATCACCCAGCAGATCCCAGCACTGTCGATATAAATGGAATCCCGAGGCGATAGCTGAGTTGGCCAATATTACCCACACCATGTACTAGTGGATAGTGCAGGCAATAAATAAATATTAGACTTATCCAGAAACAAGCCGCTAAACCAATGGACAGTGATCATGCAGCACAAGGCTCAATGCAAGTCAACAACCTGGATCAACTCACTTATATACAGTGGGATCATATTCCATAGATGCGATGGTACAAACATACAAGTGTTAAATTAAAGATATATGTACTCAGTACGATTAAATCATGTATTATCATATGATTGCAAATTTTTTTTATTTGGGTATATGATAAGTGGTATCAGAGCCAAGTCTTAACAACTGTGGCCTCTGGGAAATAAACAAATAAAGTGTATTCATTTTATTTTTATTTTCATTTCTATTTTGTATTTAAAGAAAATAGTTAATGCGTTAACCCTTCTTTTGTTTCATTTCTTATGCTAAGAATAGAAAAACAGAAGACAACCAATATGAGAAGAGCAGACAGTGTTCCACATAGGTTTGTGGTGGGTCATGGACCTGCAACAAGCCCTGAAAATAACCCAGAATTATGGGTATAGCTTGGAGAGGAGGTTTGCAATACGAACCTTGCAATATTAGAGATAGTACAAGGGTTGAATAATGAAATGGCCCGATTGCGGGAGGATAACAAGAGGTTAACCATGGAACAGGAAATGATTATAAAGAGCCTATCTGACAAGCAGAATCAGCGATCGCTGAATCCCAGCACTGAGCAACAAAGGGTGTCGGAGGAGCAAAATCACCACACAGAACCAGAAGAGTCAGAAGGAAGGGAGGAAGAACATGAAGAACGATCTGATAATTCTTCTGAGCAATAGACATAATAAAGGCAACATATAGAATTGCAAGGGGAGTTTCATAAGATAAAACTGCAACACTTGGATGGTGAATTGGAGGAAGAAGCCAAGGCTTGGTTTATTAATATGAATAAATACTTCTAGCTATATGAATACGATCACAACCTCAAGGCATGGTTGGCCATTTCCCAATTACAGGGGAAAGCCACCCTGTGGTGGGAAGAAGTTAAGATTGTAAGAGGAGTAAGTGAACAAAATATAACTTGGGAAAATTTTCAAAAATACTTTAAGGAAAGATACATGACCAAACATTTTTATGATGAAAAAGCAAGAGAATTCCCTGATCTGCGGCTGGGACAACAAACAATGGATGAGTTTATCACTTGTTTTACTTCATTGCTCTATTATGTGCCTTATATTCGAGAGGAAAAAGCTAAAGTGCAGAAGTTCGTCAGTAGTTTACCTTTGACCATGAGGAAGAGAATTGAGTTTGATAACCCAGAGACGATGGATGAGGTAATACGTAAAGCTAGGTTTTGCTACTAGAAAAGTAAACAGAAAGGAGAAATCTTGGGTAAAAGGTGGGTTGATAAGAGAAGCAACAAGTTGGCTAGAAATACTAAAGGAAATCGTGGCGGTGGTAACAAAGGATTTGCCAAAGGGCAAAACAGCAGAAATATACAGAAGAATCCGCTCAGATTAAATCCAACCAATGAGTCCAGAATCAACGAACAACCTAGAAAAATAGACAATGAAGGGACAACAAGGCCTCTAGTGCAATGTTGGGGTTGTGGTGTGCCTCATTACATTAAAAATTGTCCTCAACAAAAGGGAACTGAACAGGTTTCCCAGATCTATGAAGCATCTACAATTGGCGATGTAGGACGTAGTTTACTAAGTATTAACACTGCCCTAGAAGATCGTTAGGCGAAGTACCAGCCGACCATGGTGGAGTTTGAAGGTAAGATATTAGACCTTGTTGTAGTTGTTTTAATTGATCTTGGAACTACGTTAAGTTATGTTAGTCCTATGGTTGTGGAGCATTGTAAATTAGAACCTTTTAAATTTAAAGACCCTTGGCTAGTACAGCTGGCAACAGGGGCAAAGATACGAGTGCTTGCTATGGTCAATAACTACCCTTTAAAGATAGCAGGACATATAGTGATGGCAGATTTAAACGTGCTTCCCCTTGGTTCGTATGATGTATTGATTGCTATGGACTAGTTAGAAAAACACTGGTCCATTATAAATTGTAAAACAAAGACTATCTGTTACAAAGATGAGCTTGGAGAAAAGCAAGAGATGCAAGGAGTTAAGCGGCAAGTGCAGATTCGGCCAATAACCGCCTCTCAGTTGGAAAAATGCATTACGAGAGGATGTCAGATTTATGCCATCCAAGTGGGTTATGCCGACTCGAAAAATAAAATAGCCACATTGGAAAACATTCCTGTGATACAAGAATTTGATGATGTATTTCCGAAAGAGATTCCTAGACTACCACCCAAGAGAGACATTGATTTTACCATAGAATTGGTGCCAGTGGCAACCCCGGTATCCCGATGACCCTACAAAATGAGCACACCAGAATTGACAGAGTTAAAAATACAATTATAGAAGCTGTTAGACAAAAACTACATTCACCCCAGTATGTCACCCTGTGGAGCCCCGGTGTTGTTCGTTAAGAAGAAAGACGAGACCCTTCGCATGTGTATGGATTATCATCAATTGAATAAATTGACAAACAAAAATAAGTATCCTCTACCCCGTATTGATGAGATTTTTGATCAAGTAAAAAGAGCAACAGTATTCTCAAAGATTGATTTGTGATCAGGGTATCACCAAATCAGGATTAAAGAAGAAGACATAGCTAAAACTGCTTTTAAAACATGATATAGTCATTATGAGTTTGTGGTGTTACCCTTTGGGTTAACCAACACCCCCGCAACCTTCATGTGTTTAATAAACAACATATTTCATCAGTATTTGGATAAGCTTGTGCTAATTTTTATTGATGATATACTAATATATTCCTGAACTATGGAGGAGAATAAAGAGCACCTCAGATTGGTACTACAAACCCTCCAAGAACACCAATTATATGCCAAGTTCAGAAAGTGTGATTTCTTTAAGGAACAAATACAATATTTGGGACATATAATCACTAAAGAAGGAATCACGGTGAATCCAAAAAAGATAAGGACCATAATGGAATGGCTAGTACCAAAGGATGTGGGAGAGTAGCTTATCCTCACTTCCTTATAGAAAAAAGGAAGAACCTTTAGATGGACCCCAGAATGCCAAAAACGTTTTGAGAAACTTAAACATCTGCTCACCACCGCACCCATTCTAAGCATAGCCGATCCTAGTAAAGATTATGTGGTGTGTACGGATGCAAGTAAGGAAGGGGTAGGAGGCGTGTTAAAGCAAGAAGGGAAGGTAATTGCTTATGAGTCAAGAAAATTAAAAGAGCGTGAACATAAATATTCTTTTTATGATCTGGAGTTGGCAGCCGTCATTCATGCTTTAAAAATGTGGCGACATTATCTTATGGGATTTTTTTTATTATTATTGACAGACCACCACAGTCTGCCCAATTATTTTAGCCAGCCCACCTTAAATGCTAGGCAAGCACGGTGGGTAGATTTCTTAAGTGGTTTTGATTTTAAGATCAAGCATTTGAAAGGAAAAGAGAACCAAGTGGCGGACGCTTTAAGTCGAAAATTACAATGTATATATGAGATTTCTTGCAGCAAAGGGAAAAACACCTTCGAAGAAATGATTAAAAAGGTAGCAGAATAAGATATCACATATCAGCAAATAAAACAACAAGTTCAACACTCAACCAACAAGGAAAATTAGCAAGGTTATGCTATGGATGCTGCTGGAATGTTGCATTATAAGAAAAGGTTGTATATGCCCAATCAAAACAACATTAAAAACTTGATTTTGATTGCATTTCATAAAAGTCACTATGTTGGACACCTGGGATATCAGAAAATGATCACTGCACTCCGAAAATAATATTATTGGTTGGGTATGAAGAAAGATGTGGCTGAATACTTGGCACGTTTTCTGGAGTGCCAACAAATTAAATCAGAACACCAACACCCTACGGGGTTATTACAACCATTACCCATTCTAGAATGGAAGTGGGAAACCATCTCTATGGACTTCATAACGGGTTTGCCCAAGTAAAAGAAAAATAATGACTCCATCATGGTGCCGGTGGACAAGTTAAGTAAATCAACACATTTTATACCTGTGCAATCTACTTACAGAGCTGTGCAAATTGCCCATATTTTTATGCAGAATATATTTAGGTTGCATGGGTTACCAAAAACAATAATTTTAGACCGTGATGTAAAATTTACATCGGTCTCTTGGAAAACATTTTTTGGAGAATTGGGAACTCAGCTGAATTTTTAGTACAACTTATCACCCTCAAACTGATGGACAAACAGAACGGGTGAACTAAGAGGTGGAAGACATGTTAAGAGCAAATGTAATGAAGCAACCAACCAAGTGGGAAGCACTTGGTCAAGGTCGGGTACAATAATGGCTATCCTACATCATTGCAAATGAGCCCATTTGAAGTATTGTATGGGTGGAAGTGTTGCACGCCCTCAAGCTAGGTGGACCAGAAGATAGATTGATGTTAGGTCCCAAAATGCTTAAGGAAATGGTTAAGAAGGTATAGTGAAATTTAAAGGTAGCTCAAGATAGGCAAAAGAACTTTGCTGACCAGAAAAGGAAGTTTAAGGAATATCAAGTCAGTGATCATGTGTATGTGAGAATTTGAGCAAAAAAGAGCACATTACAATGGAGCGGGTGCGCTAAGTTGGCACCCCGATTTTGTGGACCTTTTTAGGTCTTAGCAAGAATTAGGTTGGTAGCATACCAGCTTGCTCTGTTGAGTCATATACGGGTCCAAACCGTCTTCCATGTTTCCATGTTAAAAAAATATGTTTATGATCCTAAGCATGTAATCAGCTGGCAAGATATACAAGTAAGAAATATCTCGATAGATCAATCTAAATGAGTTTAAAAAAAAAACTGATTTAAGATGTTGCATGTTTTAGGTCGAGCCAGAAGGAGAAATCTTGGTTGAGCCGTTGAACATCCTCAACCAGAGAGAAGTAATGCTACGAAAATGAGCTATTACCCAGGTTAAAGTGCAGTGGCAGCACTTTGGGCTAGATGAGGCCACCTAGGAAAATGAAGAGCTCATGAAAAATGCTTATCCAGGCTTGTTCATGGCCAAAAGACATCGAGACGATGTCCAATTTCAGGAGGGGGAGATGTAATGCCCCGGGAAAAATGTAAATATTTGGTTTTACTGTGGTAAAAGACAAACTGAATATGATATTATTATCTGTTTGAAATTTAATAATTTTTTTATTAAAATATAAGAAATGTATTTCTTTTAAGCTGTCAACTTCTCAAGGAGGAATTTGGGGAAAAGACAGTTGTTGTGATTGCAACCCTGACTACCTCCCCTAACTGAAAGGGCTTCCAGAGAAAAGGAAGAGAGGGGAGGGAAAATATGCACTGTAAGGATAGACAGAAGAAAGAGAAAAATGACTAAGTCTGGTGATGACCAGATATCCAAGCACTAGGTGCAAGCGTCATGCTGAGGATAATGGTCCTACAAGAGAGCTAGGGGGGAGATTCTGGTCTCGAAAGACGAATCTCAAGGTCAGGTGGTAGATTAGAAGCAGGAAAACAGAGGTAATCCCGGCTTCTGGAACGAGATTTGCAAGTTACAGCAATACAGGTAAGGGGTCTAGAATATTTAGAAAACATTCAGAAATAATAATGAGGTGGTTAATGTTTAAATGTCTGCATTGAAATGATATAATAGTTAGAACCTTAGCGTACTATAGAAGTAGATTAAAACTCTGTGTTTCATTCAATATAAAAACAAAATTGACAAAAGGCATCCTAGAGCTATATAGTTGAAAAAACATTCACGCATTTGTTCTGTTGAATAAAAGAGTAGTGCTCTGCTAAAAAAGAGTAGGGTTCTGTTAAACGAACAACAGTTAATTGATGTAGGACTAAATATAGAGTAATAAAGACTGCTTGAGGAATTGGTAAATACAAGACTATAAAAAAGAAAAAAAGAAAAAAAAAAGACAAGCATGACTCCTAGCAGTCTTCGCGATCTCATTCCAGATTTTGCTCTTTCTAATACGCACCCTGTTTCTCTGTGAAATTTTGAGCTTTATTAGTGGATTTCGTAATAAAGTTCATGTTATCTAAATAACTAGTGTTAGAGGCTATGAACATTAGATTGTTAAATAATTCCTGGCATTCCCTGTGATAATTCTGTGGCAACCAAATATCATGACCTGCGAAAGGACTTTGCGTTTGCAATAGTTCCAATAGTCCACTGGAATTTGCGTGAGATCTGCTTAAAATAGGAAATATTCCAACCACGACAAGAATGATATAAAACAATCTTGAAAACAAATGAGGCCATATTTCATTTTTCAGAAAAGAGAAAACAGTTTGTAGAAAACAGTGAAATAGCCCTAGAGACTAGGTTCTGGCCATAACCTTGTGATAGAAGGTTGAATTAGTTTCCTGTGAGAATAGTGTCGAGGAGTACCAGAAATCTTCAGGTGAACCCAAATGATCATGGCATCATGAGATGAAACTTGAGGAATATCTGTTTAACATTCTTTTAAAATGATTAGACCCTGCATTCCGGAGGGACGAGCTCTCAGTCTTATCTATAAACCCAAACCTTATCTGTGAACATTCTTTCAAACTGACGGCAGAAATAACTCTAGCTAAAGCTCAAACAATACCTAGCAAACCATTAATTTGACTGAGTCATTTTCCATATGGGAAAAAACTTTACAATAAAGCATATCCTGAAGGGAATGAAGAAATAACAATCTAAGAAATAATAACACACGACGACATCACGTGAACCCTGGTAAATGTAGGCTATAGAGCATAACCGAGAAGAATCATTCAAGATGCACGAAATTAACCAAGTTAATATCTTAAAAAAAAAATGTGTCTATCATTTTATTACTCATTAAACAAGTTTACAGACGTAAGTGTCCACCTGTGTTAAATTGAAAACAGAGTTGGGACTCTCGGTAGGTAATCATTATATAGTACAAGTCGGTGAGAGCGGCTCAACATTCTAGAGGTAAAACCCTCGAAAACAGCTTCTAGCAAAATAAAAGATCTAAAGTAGAGAGGTTGTGCCTCTACATATATGCACTTAGCAAACACCAATATGAGCCATCATCTGAGTAAACAACTAGATTGTACAAAAAAGTGGACCATCTCGTTCCACAAAGATAGATCAAAAGAGTGCAACATATAGTAAGTGCGGAATCCCTCTTACCGGAAGGAAGACAAGATAGCAACCCCATCCCTGGAGGACTCCGCTCCCATCTGGTAGCAAACTCGTAGCTAGACTGGAGAATACCTACAAACAAACAATAGGAAAGAAATCAAACTTAGCCTATAAAGTGGACAGGGTTTTGCCATCGTTTGAATCCAAAGAAAATAAGAAAAAATAGCTTCTGCTCAGCTATAATCTTACCCAAGAAACCATCTCTAGCAGTGAAGATGAGTGTTGGCACCTTGGGTAGCCTTCATGACCCCCACAGAGTCTTGGTACAAAGCGGGAGCAAAACCAGGGACGACAGTAGCGGACCAAGCAAAGCAAACAATAGCCAAGGCGATGAATAAGACTTGAATAACTACCAAGAGTAGTGAAAGACAAGAACACTGTCCTTGACTGTAAGATCACCCAGAAGATCCCGACACCGTCGATACAAATAGAATCCCGAGGCAATCACTGAGTTGGCCAGGATTGCTCATGCCACGTACTAGTGAATAGTGTAAGCAATAAATAAATATAAGAGTTATCCATAAACAAGCTGCTAAACCAACTAATAGCAATCATGCAGCACAAGGCTCAATGCAAATCAACAACCTAGATCGACTCGCTTATATACAGTGGGGTCATATTCCATAAATGCGATGGTACAAACATACAAGTGTTAAATTAAAGATATATGTACTCGGTATGATTAAATCATGTATTGTCGTAGGGTTGCAAATTTTTTTAATTTGAGTATATGACACAGAGCCAGGCAAGTTGACAATAATTCACATGCACATTTGTGGGCATTTGAAGGCCACGTAGAGAGAATTTAGATGGTATGACGTAGAGAGAATTTAGATGGTATGAAGAATTTTCTGTCGAAGTTTCCATCTGACAGTTGCCCTTTTAGGTTGCCAGAATTTTAGATTTAGGTGCCCTACATTTTTCCGCAAACTGATAAACACATGTTTAATGCTATTGATTGAAGGTCTTAACCCATCAAGATCACGCACAGCTTTCAGCAATCATTTTAAGATAACGTATATCTCCATTGAAGGTTATATCCAATCAAAGATCACTCATGCCTTTCAGCAATTATAATGAAGATGGAAACTGACGCTCAGGAATTGTTTTGATAGTAAGGGGTGTGGTTTAAATTTGGGTAAAAGATTTTAAAAAATTTGAAGTAGAGGTGTTAGAATTATATTTTTGATGATGGAAATAGATTCAGCACTATCAAAAACTTCTAAAATATCTAAAATATTAAAGTTGACCATTATAACTTAGATTTACAAAAATCTCTATTAAATTTTATTAAAATTTTACCAAAATTCTTATAATTTTCTAATAAACAATTTATTTAAACTGCCACATTATATAACCGACATCTCTCACCTTTCACACCTTAAACTAACAACTCTCACCTTTCACACCTTAAACTAACAACTTACCGACTTGATTGTATTTTTTAACTTAACAAATAACATTGACTTGAATTCACGTTATAATAACAACTTCAACCGATTTGATGGGTTTTTTTAACAGAATCAGTACCTTTAAGCTGAACAATGTCCAACTTATTTCGACAATACCAAATATATGTTTATGAATTCAATGACAAAGAATGCAGTAACTGTAGCTAAGATCAAATTTTAATGGTAAGCGTTTATCTATTTAAAAAGGCTGTAGTTTTTATAAATTCTACCTTATTTTTATAAATATTATTAGTGCCTTCTAAAATAGAATTATAACAATTTATTTGTGGTGTCTTTTTTGGATAAATAATTTAAAGTTGTGTGTTTTTAGATAAATAATTTAAAGTTATGTGTTTTTTTAGATAAGTAATATAATTTGCTTAATTTGTTCTTTGATTGTTATTAATTTTCTTTTAACTTATACAATAATTAAATTATAAATGTTATTATAAACCATTCAATATATATTGTTATACGTACTAAAAGGTACTTATCATTTTTCCATAGTTTCTATTTTTTTTCAATTTCCATTTAGAATATTTTATTTTATTGTAAATAGCCATACAAAATTATAAATGTTATTAAGTACTTATTATTTTTCCATCGCTTCTATCTCTCTTTCTAATTGCCATTTAGAATATTTTATTTTAGGTAAATGGCATTTACAAAAATTATAAATATTATTATACACTATTCTATATTGTCATATGTATTCAAAAAGTATTTATCATTTTTCCATACCTTCTATCTCTTTTTCTAATTGCCAATTAGAATATTTTATTTTACTGTAAATGGCAATTACAAAAAGAGATGGATGCAATAGCTTTCTAGGTAAGTTTTAAATAAAGTGATTTCAATTATGGAAACGGAGGGATGAAAGAAAAGTCAAATAATATTGAATATGCTCACGACTGACAATTGAGCAATAATCTATAATTTCAAACCTACACCAAAAAATTAAATTGAACTCAATTTAAAATTTGACCAATAAAAATAATGTCAATTCTTTTACTCAATTCTCTTGCATCAAATTCTACAACATTCCCAAATTTTAGGATTGAGAAGTGACATAGCATTTCCAATCACAGACAATAATATTAATTCTGATGCATATTTTTGGTCATTTCAAGGCCAAATTAGAAATGTTTTGGACAAGTTTGACATGCGCGTTTGTGGGATAAACGTGTTCCCTGTTGGAACAATCTAAACTTTTTAGATTTAAATCTCGTAGTCTAATGAGGTAGAAGAGTTTTTTGGAAAGTTATAGAAATTCTGGTTATATTTAGAGAACATCTGGCAAGGATTTTTGTAAATCCAAGTTATGGTTGTTAAACTTCAAAATTTTAGGTGTTTTAGACATTTTAATGGTGCTGAATCCATTTTCACTATCAAAAACACAATTCAAAAACTGCCTCTACAAGAATTTTTGAAATTTTTTGCGACAGATTCCAATCACTTTTGGCCATCTGGAAAATCACTTGAAAATTGAAAAGTCAAAATTATTCAAATAAATTTTTAGATATAAAGATTCATTTTATCAACTTTATTTTACACAACAAATCACCTCACAACTTTCGAGATGACATCAAATAATATCTTAATGACTTCAATACCATCTCAGTGTACTGACTCAGTTATTTTAATTACGCCAGGGGACGAATCCAAATATCCATTCATCAATTACCACAAATTCAAACCAACAATTCTCCAACGAACAAAAATCTATAAATCTCAAAACCTACCCTGCAATATTGCAATTATTTAGAGAACTTAACTATATACCGCATTCAAAACGAGTAAATCAACTTTTTTACCACAACAAATGACTTTTGACATCACACCAAACAATACAGTAATGACTTCAATTCCATGTCAATGTACTGACTCATTTTAATTACCCGACGCCACGAGTCCAACTAGCTTTTCATCACCTAACTCAAATTCAAACTAACGATTATTCAACAACCCAGATTTATAAATTTGAAAACATTCCATGTCACATTGCAATTATTTAACCAACTTAACTACATACAACATTCTAAACTAGTTTAGGTGAGGCTTTATTTAAAATCCAGGTCTTTCCCATGTTAAGAAAAAAAAAGAGCACACCAGAGCCTAATCCAAGCAATATAGAAAAGGTAGCGAAGGTACGACTTCATTTATCAAGCTCTTGTTCAGTTAACCAGAAAACAAGCATCCGTGATTTAGCTTAGCTTTTCTTTTCTTTTTCTCTCCCTTTTTTCTTTAAATTTTAGTGATATTGTTTTGTATTTTAAAATGTTATTATTTATTTTGGAATAACAATTTAAGAAGTTTAATTTAATTATAAATAATTATATAGATTTAAGGTTCAGAATATATTTTTAGTAGTAATTGCAAATTCAAGTTTGAAATGTATTTTGAAAGTTGTTAGGTCATTTATATATTTTTAATTAAATTGACTAACTAAAAAAATATCATATGAATATGAGTTATGGTTTTTTGGACGTTGATATTAGTAAACTATGGTATTGGTGGTTACTATTGTAACAAAATACTCACTAAAAATCTCCATGCTAAAATAGGAACTAATTTTCATGAATAAAAATCTTGTCATATGTTTTTTAAAGTGTGTATATATTTCACTCACACATTAATTCTGGTTATAATCAATACTAATTTAAAATAAAATTATAA
>APFE030806912.1:27801-66344 GCA_000404065.3 Pinus taeda | reverse complement strand
GGGGTTCAATTTGAAACTACTGATGATCAATTCAATTTGGATTAAGGACAAAATGACAGAATACTACAGGGAGATTGTATCTACGTGCTAGTTACGCCGTAAGGCGTTCCCTCTTAAATGAACTCCCCTTATTGTCTATCTGTCACCTTTAAATACTGTTAGATCATATGTTAGACGATTGAGAAAGGTGGAACCGTTGGATCATATCACTGGAAGTTGGAGAGCCTTGGTGAGCTTATGGAATTCTTCTCCATCGATCCCAGGACTTTGGTGGCTTCCACTTCACAGCCTCACTCTCCTTCTTCAAGCCATTAATTCCTCACATCATTGGATATTAACTGCTTTTGCAGAAATACCGGACACTCCCATTTTGGTGAGCTTAATATCCCAGTCCAGGAATTGGTATTATTGGTGTGATTTTTATTTCTTCTTCTTCTGATATGATATGCATTTCCCTCAATAGTTGAATCAAATATGTTTTAAAACTTCGCTGACTAGGATCCGCTGTCATATAAATTGTGTAACAGTGGTCACGATGATGAGCATGGCATTAATGTATGGAGGAAGCGCATCTGCGGTGAATCTGGGGCCTTCGCTCTGCAAGGTTAATTCTACCCTTAATCCCATTAAGAGGACTCCAAAGCAGTAGCAGAAGATGATCGGTAATTCCCGTTTTACAACCCCTCCTACCTCTCTCAGGTTTTTAATTTTCTCTAAACTCACTTATTCATGCTTTCTTGTTTTTTCCTTCAGATTCTCCCATGCTGGGCTGCTTGAACAAATTGAATTCATTTTGAGCTGCTTGAATTGAAATGATGAGTGGGAAATGTGGAATTAAGAAGCAATGGGGGATTTTATTGACAGATCGACTTCCTCGTCCTTCATGAACTCGGGTTTCAGTCAAGGAATTGGTATTATTGGTGTGATTTTTTATTTCTTCTTCTTCTGATATGATATGCATTTCCCTCAATAATTGAATCAAATCTATTTTAAAACTTTGCTGACCAGGATCTGCTGTCATATAAATTGTGTAACAGTAGTCACAATGATGAGCATGGCATTAATGTATGGAGGAAGCGCATCTGCGGTGAATCTGGGGCCCTCGCTCTGCAAGGTTAATTCTGCCCTTAATCCCATTAGGAGGACTCCAAAACACCAGTAGAAGATGATTGGTAATGTCTGTTTTACAAACCCTCCTACCTCTCTCAGATTTTTAATTTTCTCTCATATAAAACTCACTTATTCATGCTTTCTTGTTTTTTCCTTCAAATTCTCCCATGCTGGGCTGCTTAAACAAATTGAATTCATTTTGAGCTGCTTGAATTGAAATGATGAGTGGGCAATGTGTAATTAAGAAGCACTGGGGGATTTTATTGACAGATCCACTTCCTCATTCTTCATGAACTCGGGTTTGTTGAGATCGGAAGTGGACAAGTTCATTCACAGTATACCAAGAAGCAGCTGTGGTGGTGCGCTCTCCACTCAACACTCAGTTCCGCTCTCAACCGAAGCTTTGTGTTGGCTGTTCAGCGTTGCGGCCGTGTGAGTATGATTCCATTCATGTTGTGTTGTATTGTAGTTGCATGAATCTTTTTTATCCACATTGGTTGTGAGGGTTGGTCACACATTGGTTGTGAGGATTGGTTGGATACAGTTTAAAGTTTAGTTATAATGAAGTGGTGTTTCTTACTAACATAATGATATGGATAATAGAGTGGTATTGTCAATGAAGTGGTGTCTCCTACTAACTTAATGGTTGATCGGTTAAATGAGTATGATTGCTTTCTTGGTCATCTTTCTTTTTGTGCAGAATTTGTGTAAAACAATGATTAGATAAGCCTTTCTTAGAGCATCATTGATTGGTTTTACAGCTATACAATCCCCTCTCTAAAGATCAGCTCAAAACTCTGCCAAGGATAATTTTGTTAATTACAATCTCTCTTAAATCATCTCGGATTGGTTTTCCAGCTATACAGCCCCCCCTCTAAAGATCAGTTCAAAACTCTGCTAAGGATAACTTTGTTAAGGACAATCTCTCTCAAGTTCAAAACTCTGCTAAGGATAACTTTGTTAAGGACAATCTTTATCAAGCCTACTGTTGAGACAAGGGGCTCCTTCAGAATGCTAACTCATTTTGGATAGGCAACCTCAATTTACTATATTTTTCTACTACAGCAATCCGTTGAGCTTCTTAGCTTTTGCTTTCTAGCTATTTCCAATTGTCAATATATTCCTCTCAGAAAATGGAATACCTCAAAGGATCTCTTGGGGTTCATAACTTAATTTTTATTTCAGCTTTAGATCTTTATACACAAATGTCTCAAGTTTTATTTTCTTTTGCTTTTGTCCATTTCCAAAGGTCAGTACTCTAAAAAAGGCATTAGGCTTTTTTGAGTCATAATTCAACTTCTATTTTTGGGGCTCAAGTAGTTGTTGAGGCAAAAAATGATTCAATTATGGTGTTGCAGGGTTTTGATGTTATCAAAGCACACAGCCATCGACAAATCTTTCCTTGTTCCCCTGTTGGCCCTAGAGGCACCTGGAGATGTCATTTCTTAGATCAGGTGACCAGGTTCTTCCGAGTTGCAAAATTAGACAAATTCCAGTGAAGTGAATTGAGAGTTTAAACTTCACCCCACATTGGGATTTGTTTGTCTACATTATTACAGAGGTGATTATGGTTTGTGGACTGCCTTTTTGGCCTTCCTTGTTAGACTATTTTACTACATTCCTGGTGAGTCACAAGAACTAAAATGCCATCCTATTTTACTTACTTGGTCATTCTTTCCTGCACAGTATATTGAGTTGAATTGCGTGACAAAACTGTAGTGTTTGACAAACTTAATTTGTTGGGAACAGGGGAATTGGAACTGCCATTTTTATTTGTGTTACTGGTGATTATTGCTCCTTATCAAGCCATGAACCTGAGGCAAGTTGTTGTTTTCCTTAACAAATGATTGAATTGGTGTTTGGAAATGTGGATGTTAGTTTATGGGATGTTTTTGATTTGTAGAGGAACCCAATCTGGAATGGTCATTTCCATAGTGGCTTCTGCGTACTTGCTCTATCAACACGTCACCAGGACAGGGGTATTAAAAAAGATTTTGATCAGGGAGTTGTTGTACCCACCATTGCTGTTGCATGCCTTATCTGTGTGTCGTTCATATTCCTCATTAAAGGTTATATATTTTAATTTAACCAGGTGTCAGGCCTAAACAATGCCATATTTGTAAAGCCATCTTGACTCCCTACTTAAAATTTTCAAATTATTATTGTGGAAAATAGTACATGTAAGGTGGTGTGTAATAAATATCTAGTATATAAATAAGTCCAACAAGCTGCATGATTGACTCCTTGGGAGCCTTGTCTTCTTGGCAAATCATGTCAATTTGGATTGCATGAGAGATTGGTTGAGAAAATTTGATCGGCTCTTTCTGGATATGTTTGAACCTCCTCTGTCCTTTGCAAGGGTAGCTGGTTGGCTGACTTGTTGAAAGCACTATTTTTGTCCATGGAGACAAAAAACTGTATGAATAATATTTTAAAGAACACAAGGTTTTTTTTAGTGGTCAAACCATGACTTTTATTCAAAGTTGCAGATACCATACATGCATTGATATTCCTCTACTTTTAAAAAATAAAGGATTCTCTATATTATGAGAGTATATTGAGTTGGAGGGTTTTAAAATTCAGGTTAAATAACTTATTTCTTTGCCTTTTATGCATGCAAGGCATGATCACACAAAGTTATCCATTATTCACAGTTCTGAAATATTGTGGAGCTCCTGTGCACAGTGTTTATTTTCAATTTTTTGATATTTTCTATCTGTTTTCTGTCAATTTTTTTATGTCGCTTAATCTGGCATCCTTTCTATTTTGATGCCAAATTTGTTACTAGATACAGAATCTACTTTCATTCCGTTAATTTTGATATTTTCAATCCGTTATTCGATCCGATTACAACACATTCTATTTTCAATCCATTATATGATATTGTTGCTCCACATCCTGGATTGGTTTTACAGCTATACAATCCCCTCTCTAAAGATCAGCTCAAAACTCTGCCAAGGATAAATTTGTTAATGGAAATCTCTCTTAGAGCATCTAGGATTGGTTTTCCAGCTATACAATCCCCCCCTAAAGATCAGCTCAAAACTCTACTAAGGATAACTTTGTTAAGGACAATCTCTCTCAAGTTCAAAACTCTGCTAAGGATAACTTTGTTAAGGACAATCTCTCTCAAGCCTACTATTGAGACAAGGGGCTCCTTCAGAATGCTAACTAATTTGGGATAGGCAACCTCAATTAACTAGATTTTTCTACTACAGCAATCTGTTGAACTTTTCAGCTTTGGATTTCTGGCTGTTTCCAATTGTCAACATATTCCTCTCAGAAAATGGAATACCTCAAAGGCTCTCTTGGGGTTCATAATTTAATTTTTATTTCAGCCTTAGATCTTTATACACAAATGTCTCAAGTTTTATTTGCTTTTGCTTTTGCCCATTTCCAAAGGTCAGTACTCTAAAAAAGGCATTAAGCTTTTTTGAGTCATAATTCAAATTTTATTTTTGGGACTCAAGTAGTTGTTGAGGCAAAAAATGATTCAATTATTGTGTTGCAGGGTTTTGATGTTATCAAAGCACACAACCATCGACAAATCTTTCCTTGTTCCACTATTGGCCCTAGAGGCACCTGGAGATGTCATTTCTTGGATCAGGTGACCAGGTTCTTCCCAGTTGCAAAATTAGACAAATTCCAGTGAAGTGAACTGAGAGTTTAAACTTCACCCCACATTTGGATTTGTTTTTCTACATTATTACAGAGGTGATTATGGTTTTTGGACTGCCTTTTTGGCCTTCCTTGTTAGACTATTTTACTACATTCCTGGTGAGTCACAAGAACTCAAATGCCATCCTATTTACTTACTTGGTCATTCTTTCCTGCACAGTATATTGAGTTGAATTGCATGACAGAACTGTAGTGTTTGACAAACTTAATTTGTTGGGAACAGGGGAATTGGAAATGCCATTTTTATTTGTGTTACTAGTGATTATTGCTCCTTATCAAGCCATGAACCTAAGGCAAGTTGTTGTTTTCCTTAACAAATTATTGAATTGGTGTTTGGAAATGTGGCTGTTAGTTTATGGGATGTTTTTGATTTGTAGAGGAACCCAATCTGGAATGGTCATTTCCATAGCGGCTTCTGCGTACTTGATCTATCAACACGTCACCAGGACAGGGTTATTAAAAAGGCTTTTGCTTAGGGAGTTGTTGTACCCACCATTGCTGTTGCGTGCCTTATCTATGTTCCATTCATATTCGTCGTTAAAGGGTATATATTTTAATTTAACCAGGTGTCAGGCCTAAACAGTGCCATATTTGTAAAGCCATCTTGACTCCCTACTTAAAATTTTCAAATTATTATTGTAGAAAATAGTACATATAAGGTGGTGCGTAATAAAGATCTAGTATATAAATAAGTCCAACAAGCTGCATGATTGACTCCTTGGGAGCCTTGTATTCTTGGCAAATCATGTCAATTTGGATTGCATGAGAGATTGGTTGAGAAAATCAGATCGGCTCTTTCTAGATATGTTTGAACCTCCTCTGTCCTTTGCAAGGGTAGCTGGTTGGCTGACTTGTTGAAAGCACTATTTTTGTCCATGGAGACAAAAACTGTATGAATAATATTTTAAAGAACACAAGGTTTTTTTCAGTGGAAAACCATCCCTTTTATTCGAAGTTGCAGATACTATACATGCATTGATATTCCTCTGCTTTTAAAAAATAAAGGATCCTCTATATTATGAGAGTATACTAAGTTGGAGGGTTTTAAAATTCAGCTTAAATAACTTATTTCTTTGCCTTTCATGCATGTGAGGCATGATCACACAAAGTTATCCATTATTCACAAAATATTGTGAAGCTCTTGTGCACAGTATTTATTTTCATTTTTTTGATATTTTCTATCTGTTTTCTGTCAATTAATTTGACATCCTTTCTATTTTGATGCCAAATTTGTTACTGGATACAGAATCTACTTTCATTCCACTAATTTTGATATTTTCAATCCATTATTCGATTTGATTACAACACATTCTATTTTCCATCCATTATATGATATTGTTGCTCCAGTACACCTTTTGTCTTCTTAAAACAAGATAATACCATGGATTATATAACTCACAATTGTCAAGATATGCAGGTTGTTTTAGGCAATATCCCATTTTTTGTTTCTAAGCCTCCGTGACTTCAATTCTAAATGATTTTCCATATAAAACAAGTAATTTTTTCTTTCTTTATTGAGAAAGAACATATATTAAGTTTATATATAATATTATGGTGAAGTTAAATATTGAATTAGTATAAAGATAATTTGTTTACAATATAAATTCTTATATTAATTGGATTATTATTAGTTTTTACTGAGGTAGGACTTTACAATATAAAAATCTTATTGACTTATTGAACAATGTAATTATGTATTGTTTAATTTTGAAAAACAAATAATAATTATTAGTTTTTACTGAGATAGAATACAGTTTAAAGTTTAGCTATAATGAAGTGGTGTTTCTTACTAACATTATGATATGGATAACAGAGTGGTATTATCAATGAAGTGGTGTCTCCTACTAACTTAATGGTTGATCGGTTAAGTGAGTATGATTGCTTTCTCGGTCATCTTTCTTTTTGTGCAAAATTTTTGTAAAACAATGATTAGATAAGCCTTTCTTAGAGCATCCTAGAATGGTTTTACAGCTATACAATCCCCTCTCTAAATATCAGCTCAAAACTCTTCCAAGGATAAATTTGTTAATGACAATCTCTCTTAGAGCATCTCGGATTGGTTTTCCAGCTATACAATCCCCCCCTCTAAAGATTAGCTCAAAACTCTGCTAAGGATAACTTTGTTAAGGACAATATCTCTCAAGTTCAAAAATCTGCTAAGGATAACTTTGTTAAGGACAATCTCTCTCAAGCCTACTGTTGAGACAAGGGGCTCCTTTAGAATGCTAACTAATTTGGGATAGGCAACCTCAATTAACTAGATTTTTCTACTACAACAATCTGTTGAGCTTTTTAGCTTTTGCTTTCTGGCTGTTTCCAATTGTCAATATATTCCTCTCAGAAAATGGAATACCTCAAAGGCTCTCTTGGGGTTCATAATTTAATTTTTATTTCAGCTTTAGATCTTTATACACAAATGTCTAAAGTTTTATTTGCTTTTGCTTTTGTCCGTTTCCAAAGGTCAGTACTCTAAAAAAGGCATTAGGCTTTTTTGAGTCAGAATTCAACTTTTATTTTTGGGACTCAAGTAGTTGTTGAGGCAAAAAATGATTCAATTATGGTGTTGCAGGGTTTTGATGTTATCAAAGCACACAGCCATCAACAAATCATTCCTTGTTCCACTGTTGGCCCTAGAGGCACCTGGAGATGTCATTTCTTGGATCAGGTGACCAGGTTCTTCCCAGTTGCAAAATTAGACAAATTCCAGTGAAGTGAACTGAGAGTTTAAACTTCACCCCACATTTGGATTTGTTTGTCTACATTATTACAAAGGTGATTATGGTTTGTGGACTGCCTTTTTGGTCTTCCTTGTTAGACTATTTTACTACATTCCTAGTGAGTCACAAGAACTCAAATGCCATCCTATTTTACTTACTTGGTCGTTCTTTCCTGCACAGTATATTGAGTTGAATTGCATGACAGAACTGTAGTATTTGTGTTACTGGTGATAATTGCTCCTTATCAAGCCATGAACCTGAGGCAAGTTGTTGTTTTCTTTAACAAATGATTGAATTGGTGTTTGGAGATGTGGATGGTAGTTTATGGGATGTTGTTGATTTGCAAAGGAACCCAAGCTGGAATAGTCATTTCCATAGCAGCCTCTGCATACTTGATCTATCAAGACATCACCAAGATAGGGGGTATTAAAAAGGCTTTTGATCAGGGAGTTGTTGTACCCACCATTGCGCTGTGTGCCTTATCTGTGTGCCATTTATATTCTTCGTTAAAGGGTATATATTTTAATTTAACCAGGTGTCAGGCCTAAACAGTGCCATATTTGTAAAGCCATCTTGAATCCCTACTTAAAACTTTCAAATTATTATTGTGGAAAATAGTACATGTAAGGTGGTGTGTAATAAAGATCTAGTATATAAATAAGTCCAACAAGCTGCATGACTGACTCCTTGGGAGCCTTGTCTTCTTGGAAAATCATGTCAATTGGGATTGCGTGAGAGATTGGTTGAGAAAATTAGATCGGCTCTTTTTGGATATGTTTGAACCTCCTCTATCCTTTGCAAGGGTAGCTGGTTGGCTGACTTGTTGAAAGCACTATTTTTGTCCATGGAGACAAAGATTGTATGAATAATATTTTAAAGAACACAAGGATTTTTTCAGTTGTCAAACCATGCCTTTTATTCAAAGTTGCAGATACCATACATGCATTGATATTCCTTTGCTTTTAAAAAATAAAGGATCCTCTATATTATGAGAGTATACTGAGCGGAGGGTTTTAAAATTCAGGTTAAATAGCTTATTTCTTTTCCTTTTATGCATGTGAGGCATGATCACACAAGGTTATCCATTATTCACAGTTCTGAAATATTGTGGAGCAACTGTGCACAGTGTTTATTTTCAATGTTTTGATATTTCCTATCTATTTTTTGTTCCCACCAACACGCAATGCTGCATCTCCATCACTCTAGAATAGAAACTTGACTTCTGGAATTGCAGAAAAATGATATCAATTGGAAGGCCTAGCTGCAAAGCATTTATGGGGTGTGTAAATCAATTTCAACAAAAAACATCTAGCAGTGGGAAACATTCTAGGGTGCTTGATTTTTACTAGCTTAAAATTATAATTAAATTAAATCAAAACTTTATTCTAAAACAATATAAAATTAGTATAAACCTGACTTACAATGATGGGGGCTTACATAAACAATGTCGTGTCGTTCCAAATTTGGGATTCCTCAATGTTTGACATTAATCAACATGCCATTTGTTCCCTTCCATTCAAAAGTTCAAGTTGGTTTCCTTATCAAGAAAGATCGATTGCATCCCTCCTTCTGAGCAACTCAATAATGATAAATGACTGAAGTAGCACTTCAACATCTAAAGAGCAGAATTATGAAAAAACATATATTTTGTAATGTTTCTTCTCGCCGATGCTTTTGTTATCTTTAGAAAGTGATGTTCCTAACATTTCTCCAAAGGGAAATTTTGACAATTTTCCAAACTGGTGCAGCTATAGAGACAGCCAAAAATGTTAAAAATGAGTACTATAAAAGAAGTGTCTTATGTGTCATGCAACAAGATCAAAACTGTCTTGTCAATAATCAAGCTTAACATACTAAACTTTTAACGCATCCATTCATGCTATTAAAGCAATACATAATCTTGTATGAAACTTACCAGAGGTGAGCCTGCTCCACATGAAGAAGCTACGAGACAACTGACATATTCTCAGCATGTTTCTCCTTATTTCCGCATGTCATAAGAGGCAACTTCTAGACCAATAGAGGATGGTATACAGAAGCATTCAAGCCACTCCCAAATAGTGCTCAAACTTCATCTTTTATTACCAATAATCCTGACTAGAGCACGTTCCATTCCCAAAATGGTGAAAACGTATAACGTCCCTTGCTACAATTTCATGTCCAACAATCTTAGAAATAAATTTGACAGCATTATGACAGTCACCACATACACGAAGGTTCTTTATTATTCGAATAGGGGCCCCAGGAGGTGTGCTCATAAGCCCAAATGCAATGGCTAGCTTCTCACTGTGATGGTAGAGGACATGTTCCTTATGTTCATCCTCCATATAATGGAGGACAAATTTTGTGTTCGGTACACAACCTACCTCCTCCATTGGCCCGACCAATGTATTCAACATTGCATGAACTTCCTCTATTTGTGGGTGTGATCTATCTTCTGACATGAATGCATGTACTCTATTCTTGACCTCAATCTAGCTTAACCCTGGCTTCTTTTTAGTGTCTCTGTCTTTCATCATTTTTCTAACCTTGGCTGCATCATCCCACCTGCCAGTTGCAGAATAGATATTTGAAACCAGCACATATGTAGAAGTATTTTGCAGCTCCAAATCGAAAAGCAATTGTGCGACTTGCTTTCCTATTCCTATATTACCGTGAACTCTGCAAGCACTGAGCAGTGCCACCCAGATATTGACATCAGGTTCAAGTGGCATCTTATTGATGAAATCTTCTGCCTCGTCTAGACGACCAGTACGATTAAGAAGGTCAATCATGCACGCATGATGATCCATTCTTGGTGTGAAGTTATGTTCATGCCTCACGGAATGAAAGTAATAATGTCCTCGATCTACTAGACCTGTATGGATGCAAGCAGAGAGAACACCAAGGAAGGTTATGGCATCTGGCCTAATGCCTGTTAGTAGCATTTTCTCAAAAAGTATCAAGGTTTCCACCCCATCCCCATGCTGAGCATGACCAACAATCATTTCATTCCATGAGACAACATCACACTCAATCATCTTCTCGAAAACTTTCCGTGCATCTTTTATGCCTCCAGTTTTGGCATACATAGTAACCAGGGCATTGACCACAGACCTGGGTGACTCAAACCCCATACAGAAAATGTGGGCATGGATGTGTCTTCTAAGCTCAAGAACTGCTAGGTTGGCACACGCACTAACAATGCTAGCAAAAGTTGCCTCATCTGGCTTGAAACCAGTCTGTTGCATTTGAGAAAAGAGTTTTAAAGCCTCTTCACTATACCCATGCTGCACATACCCTATAATCATTACATTGCAGGAGATCACATCTTGTTCAGGCATTTTGTCTAACACTTGACGGGCATATTGTAGGCTGCCAAATTTAGCATACATGTCTACAAGGGCACTTCCAACGAACATATTTGAGTAAAAACCAGTCTGGATAATGTGGCCGTGAAGTTGTTTACCTTCTTCAAAAGCAGGTAAGCTGGAACTTACACTGAGAATGCTTGCATAAGTGAATTGATTCAGTTTCACACCTATTTGTCTCATTTGGAAACTAAGCTTTAAGGCCTTTTGATAATGGCCATTATGTGCATATCCTGCAATAATTGCATTCCATGAGATTAAGTCTCGTTCATACATTTTATCAAACACAAATAGTGCATCTTCTATGGTTTGAGTTTTGGCATACATTGTAACAATAGCATTGCACATGGAAACTTGGGACTGGAATCCACTTCTGATAATGTACGCATGGACCTGTCTGCCAAACCTCAAATCAATGAGATTATCACATGCATTGACGACATTGACAAATGTCAACTCATTTGGCTTCATACCGATCTGGTGAATTTGATTAAAAAACCTTGTGGCCTCGTCCGCTTGCCCATTTTGGGCATATCTTGCAACCATGGCAATCCAAGAAACAATATTTCGAACTGGCATTAAATAAAACATTTGGCGTGCACCATCTACTCTCCCACATTTGGCATACATATAAACAAGAGCAGTCCCAACAAATACATTTGACTCAAATCCAAGCTTAACAACCGGTCCATGAATTTTCCTCCCATATCCTAAATCCACCATGCTTGCACATGCACTTACAACGCTGGCTAAGGTGAACTCATCAGGTTTCGTGCCCATCCATTGCATCTAGCCATATAAATCCATGGCTTCCACCTGATCACCACATCGGGCATATGCCACAATCATTGCATTCCAGGAAACTATGCTACGTTCATGCATTTTGTTAAACAGACACCGTGCATTTTCCACATACCCACATTTTGCATAACCTGTAAGAATCGTAGTCCATGAACAGACATCTCATTCAAGCATTATGTCAAACACTTGGCATGCATCCTTAATTGTCCCACACTTCACATACATGTCAATCATACAATTCCACAAATAGATGCTTGGCTCAAAGCCGGTTTTAACCATATGGCCATGAACCATCTTGCCCTTTGCTAGGGCTCTTCTATTTCCGCACTCCAGCAAGCTACGAACATAAATATCAGGATCCACCTGAACAAACCTGCAATATGTAGAATTCAGAACACCTATATCATGGCTACTTCCGTATTCTTCTTTGGGATAATCTTTGAGAGCATAATCAAACTCTCTCCTCTTATTCACCTAGTACCTACACTCTAGATGAAACACCAATGTATTCAAAATGCTTCTCTGAGTATGATGATTGTGTCCGAGCTGTTTTAAACAGGTGAAATTCTGATAAGCACTCAGTGCCATTAATCTTATCAGAGTTTCACCTGTTTAAAACAGCTCGGACACCATCATCATACTCATAGAAGCATTTTGAATACATTGGTGTTTCATCTAGAGTGTAGGTACTCAGTACAAGTAAAGTTAGCTTCATGTTCTCACCTATAATAATTGCCTGGTTCATGACCAACATCATGATAGGACAGTGTAATATTGTGAAATATTATCCTGGAGCATTCAAGGCATTCAATTATATATACTATTACTTTCATGAATATCACTATTAAGGATGAATATCACTAATAAGGATGGGTGATGCTTGGAGGTGTAGTCTTATGTATAATAGGTATTGATTATTCACATGATGATATGTGTCTCATTTTATCATATAGTATACTTGGAACTATTTTCTAACTCAATTGATAAATCCATACCAATGATTTTCTCAAACAAAATTCATAACTTCATCCCAATTATTTGTGTTAAAGCTATACAAATAGAAACACTAACATCAGTGCTTTGTTCTGACTGGATCCAGGTGTCGAGGCCATGTTTGCAGACTTGGACCATTTCAACAAGAATTCAATCCAGGTCCAAGCTATATGTCAAGGATAGAATTATTAGTATTTCATCATACCTGCATGCTTCATCCTCAAGTTTTAGTACCATAATGAGAAATTTGGGTTGTTTGTTGCAGCTTGCTTTCTATGTGTTGGTTTACCCATCTCTGCTTATCACATATACGAGACAAGGGGATTATTTGATAAAAAACCCAGGGGACATAGGCTCTACATTTTACAAAGCAATACCACAACCTGTGTATTGGTCAATGTTCATTGTTGCCACTTTAGCAGCCATTGTAGCGAGTCAAGCATTGATTACAACAACATTCTCAATCATAAAACAGTCCATGGCTCTTAGCTGCTTCCCTTGAGCTTATTTTCCACCACAGGGATGAAAGATGTTGCCTTATTTCATATCATAATGTACTAATATTCGGTATATAATGAAAATTATAAGCATTTACCATGTTTTAAATATGCATTCAGTTTTTAAATTTATGGTAGATTATCTATGCTTTTATTTAGCAGACATGTTGCTCATCAATCTAAGGTGGAGACTAATGAGCATGCATGACCTTTGAGTCTATATAGACCATACGTATGAATCATGATTTGAAATCTTGGCATTGTAGAAGAAGATTACCAAAGTTCTGTGATTTTTAGGTTATCATTAGATAGGTAAAAGATGGACAAGATGTTACAATGTGTTTTTAAATTATGTTTTGGAAGAGGTAAAATTTTTGAGACCGTTTTCAATTTACTTCAATTTTGATAGTGGACATGTGAGTTGGGCTATATGGAAATAATTAGAGCTATTTAATCCTGCTCATTGTTTGGTGAATTTTAGATTCAAAGTTTGTCTACCAAATGTTTTACAGCGAATTGACAACATTGGCTAGCTTGCTGCTTGAATCTGCATCAGCTCTTGAAAAGTCACCACTTATGGATTACCAGTGGAGAATAATAGCATATATACGGTTAGATATTTTATTTTTCTTACTTATATTGTTACTGGTCTTGATGGTGTTGTTTTGGTTGTGGCGAATTTTAAGAAGAATTGATCACGCTCCTTTGGAGGTGCCAGCCCTTGATTCTCAATTGTGATGTAAAATATAGGAAAATAGAAACCTTTGCATTGTTGTATTGATAATATGTTTTTTTTATTGACTTTTGGGACTTGGAAAAACTTGTTTCCTTCACTGGTCAGAATATTAGAAGGATAATCTATGATAAATAGTGCACGGGACATCATTTACACAAAATATTTTGCTTATACTACCCTTCACTCTGTTTTTTGCTATCTCTGAAGGTGTTTATCTATCATTTGTATTGAATAAGGTTCCACAGGGAGGTTGGTGTCCCTTCCTAATTGCAACAATTTTTCTGACCATAATGTTCTCTTGGAACTATGGAAGGCAGAAAAGTATAAATATTTAGCACGGAGAAAACTCAGCATAGAAGGTTTGAATGGATTGCTTGCCAGGGTGAATTCATGTGTACCAGGAATTTGTTTCTTCTGCAGTGACCTTATTTCCAGCTTACCACCGATTATTGAGAATTATGTAAAGAATGTGGGGTCTCTGCATGAAGTTCTTGTCATTGTCACCATAAGAAGGGTTCCAGTCAAGACAGTGCTTTTGTCAGAGAGATTTATGGTTGGAAAACTAGAGCCAAAGGGTGTATATAAATGCATAGCCCAATATGAGTACAGTCTATGTTACAGGCCCAAGCCACCAAAAAACACTTTTCCCATGTTGGGTCCCTTCAAATTTTGAATCTAAGAAGCCCCATTAGGAACAACAAAATGAAAATGATACCTAGAAAATCACTCTTCTTGCCTAAGCTACCAATCCTAGCAAGGCTTAAGGAGGACCAACGATAATTATAAGGATCCCATGCTTCCACTATACTCTCTATTGCTTTAAGATCCAATATGTTTCTCATCTTATCTTTCCATTTTGTTTTGAATGTGGAGTCTTTACAGCCTGCAATATAGTATGCTCTAAGCCCTTGTAGCAATATTCAAAATGTGGCTATAGTTGCTTTACAATATCTGTAGATGAGGGTATGCCCCCTTTCTCTGCTATGGCAGAGAGCTGGGCTCTTGCTATGAGTACCTTATAAAACTCACCCTCATATGTCAGTTGCAATGTCTTATTTGGGGACAAGAATGCAGGTCCTTGAGCTGTGGCCATGGTTTTAATACCAATCCACTTTTGACTTCTTCCTTGCTTGGTAGCAATTTACAGAAAACTCTATACCCCAACAACCAGTATGCTTGAAACTTGTTCATATCAAACACTAATATATCCAGGGTTTTCAAATGGGCATCTCTGAAATTTTGGAAAAGAAATTTAAGCATTTGGCAAGTTTTGGCCTACTACTCATAAACATTAATCCAAAAAAGGGGTATGTGTTGTAGTATTTGTAAATGAGTAAACATTTAAATTTAATTTTATATGAAAAAAAAGATTTAGTATGCATAATGAAACATTAAATTAAAATAATGATAATAAAACAGATTAATTGACATCTCATATGAACTTAGTAGTGAAAAATGTCACTTTAATAGAGTTCTGGCAAGTTAAGGAATTTGTGCATCCCTATATCTACGAAAATTTCACCGAGAGTTGAATTGGGATATTCAAAACACATTCGAGGTTTTATCCAAAAGAAAGTTGATGACATCTCATATGAAGTTAGTAGTGAAAAATGTCATTTTAATAGAGTTCTGGCAAGTTAAGGAATTTGTGCATCCCTATATTTACGAAAAGTTCACCAGAGAGTTTGATTTCAGCAAGGAGTTTGATGGCTTTCACTTGTATTTTTTGAAACACCTAGTTGACAGAACCATGTAGTAGGAAAATGACATTTAATTTTTATTCTCACGATGGTTTTTGATAGCTAGCAACCTTGTGTGCCCTCTTTAAAAGTGACAATTCATTCTTAAATATGTAACATATGGAAAAACAAAATCTCTAAATACAAAAAAAAAAATTATAATAATGTACAAAAATATGTTCACGTAAACAACAACTGCTACATGAATAATGGATAACCTCTATATGACATTAACTATAACTCATTATCATCTACCCTTGCTTTCAAGAATGTCCATTCACATGTTGCTATTCTTCCATACACTACTATTACTTATCCATATTCAATACACACATAACTAATAGTTTCAAGTGTAACTCAATATCATCCACCCTTGCGTTCAACAATGTCCATTCACATGTCACTATTCTTCTACACACTATTATTTATAAAATATCTATATTCAGCATACACATAACTAACAATTTCAATTGCAACTCTTTATCATCCACCCTTGCTTTCAACAATGCCCATTCACATATCCCTATTCTTCCACACTCTATGCCTTACGGCGTTTCCTTTGCAACATCAGATGCAAATGCTAATTATTATCAACATACATGGACTTTTTTTTATAAATTGGACATGTATACGTTTATTAGATAGGGTAACGAGTTATTGTCTACATTACATTTATGTTATTTTGATAACATTACATTTATGTTATTTTGATATTGTTATATGAATTAAATAATTTGTAAATGTTAATAAACATCTATTATATAATATATATATATATATATATATATATTATATATATATAATACATAATTAAAATTTATTTTAAATTAATAATAATAATAATATTATAATATTACGTAAAAAAATAATATATATATTATATATATACTATATATAATATTATATATATATATATCTTTTAATAGTAATTTAAATTTATAATATTCTATACTTTACATTTTCTCAAAAATAGTGTTGTAATAATCTTGCATTCACCATTTTCCTACATAAACATGGATATTTTCAAAACTGCATTTAAAAATATGGATTTGTATAGACATAGATGGAGGCACCTCCCCTAGGAAATTGAGTATCAATTATAGTGGCTGCAAATCTACAAGTGCTTTTGGGAGAGGATTTGGCTCTTTTAATGAGAGTGATATGTTATTTTAGTGTACCCTTAATAGTTTTAAGGGTACTGAGAACAATTTGGTGTGTAAATTTTTGTGATCTAAATTAATTTAATTTTTTAGATTTTTAATATAAATTTTATTTTTAAATTAAATTTTAGTATCTATCTCATTTTAAGTCTTGGCCTAGGCCATTTGAGGATACAAAGAATCCAAGGGGAGTATTTTTAATTCACCTGGTAATTTCATTAAATCTCAATTGAGCATAGAAGGAAGTATTTTTAATTCAAGATTTAATTTCATTAAATCTTCCCATTAAACCATGTTTTTTTGCTAAGTTATCTTCATGTGTATTTAAATTTAAAATGTAAAATTTATAGGATATGAAAGGCTTACCCATTTGCTTATTTCCGAAATGAATTTTTCCTATGTGAGTTGATGTAGTAAAAGAATGTACATAAGCATTTGTTGTCTGAATTTGGAAATATTCCTGTTGGTGAAATTATGTTAGTACATAACAGCCCGTGCATGCTAATGATATTGGAAAACACTTTTATACAATATAGGAATAGTTGGATCCAACTAATACTTTATCAGCTAAGGTATTTGATGAGCTAGTGATAGGGCTACACAAGTGAAAGATTGAACAAAAACACACTAGGTGGATGTGAGATTTTATTTTTTTGATAATTTCCACCACTACTTGGCAGAAGAATAAAAGTTCCAATTATCCAGTTGACTAAATGGGTTTGATTTCATAACAACCTCTCAGACTAATATTTTTAGAGTTTTTGAATTTAGTTGATCTTTTATTAAACTATTATTTGTACATGTTAAAGTGATTTCACTTTTTGTTTGCATACCAAATTTCAATAGTAATTTATGTGTCAGAACATGCAAAAGAGATAGGGTCAACATTATTCTAATGAGGTTTGCACCTTCTGTTGATTCTAAGGATGTTTGCGCCTTCTGTTGTGCTCCATAAGATTGTATTGAAATTAATGTTTTAGATATGATATATACGTTTAGAAATATTTGTATTTTTTTAATGTTATATAGTTTTATTTTACCGTATTAGTTAACTAATTATAGTTCATTTTTTTAGTGTTTACATAGCGTGTTATATGTGTTTAATAATCATGTAGACAAAATAAGTGCATTGAAAACATTATCACAACATCTTGTATCTGTTATTTGTTATGGACAGGTAGCATGAATAGGTATGGTAATTTATATTTAATGGTATTTTATATTGAAATTAATGTTTTAGATATGATATATATGTTTAGAAATATTTGTATTTTTTTAATGTTATATAGTTTTATTTCAGTGTATTAGTTAACTAATTATAGTTCACTCTTTTAGTGTTTGCATAGCGTGTTATATGTGTTTAATAATCATGTAGACAACATAAGTGCATTGAAAACATTATCACAACATCTTGTATCTGTTATTTATTATGGACAGGTAGCATGAATAGGTATGGTAATTTATATTTAATGGTATTTTAGATTTAATTTTTATTTTATTTATTTATTTAGAATATTAAAGTGGTATATTAAATGGAAATTGAATAGAGTATAACTATCCATTTATATTTGGGTATAATAATGTTTTATTGTATAATTTTTATCCATTAAAAATGTTGAAATTCATGTTGAAGCGTTTTCATCGAAATTTTGAGTTTCAATATTTTAGTAAATATTTTGAGAGCTAAAATTTATTATGAATGAATCATAAATTACCCACTTCCTGTTTATAGCCATTTGGTGATTAACCTTCACTTGCTATTAAAAATGTTGAAATTCATGTTGAAGCGTTTTCATCGAAATTTTGAGTTTCAATATTTTAGTAAATATTTTGAGGGCTAAAATTTATTATGAATGAATCATAAATTACCCACTTCCCATTTATAGCCATTTGGTGATTAACCTTCACTTGCTTTTATTGAAATGGAATTGATTTAGGACATGGTTCTATAGCGTAATGGTAAGGGAATTGCAATTTAAATTTAGTAATATGATTTCAATCAAATTTTGATGGAACATTTTCATTTAAAATATGATTGTTTTTGTTAATCTTAATAGAACTTTTTAATTCGAAATATTAATTTTGTTTTTATAAAAGTTGATTGATTACAAAACTAATTCAAGATTCTTAAAAATCCAAATGAGACAACTAACCAAGAAAGAGTAAATAAAAAAAGAGTTAAGTTATTATATTTAATATAGATTTTTTTGTAAATTCATGAATCTTAGTTTTAGTTTAAATAGCCACTTAAACAAAATGCTCATTTCAATAATTAATACACAATAAAATGAAACCATTTCAAAATATTAAGTTAAATTATTAATGCACCGTAAAATAAACCTATACCAAATTAACTAAAACACCTTCTTAAGTGGAATTTTTGAAATTTTATAAATAAAATAAACTGAGGATATGGAACTTATGAATATGCAGTACGTTTTGTTGACTAAACTCTTTGAACATACTTCGTCAAAATTCATAATTATAGAAATCCTTTCAAAATATAATTTGTTATTTTGTAGTTTAAAAATAGCAATTGAGAGATATGAATTCTATACCACCTTACTGAGCTTTTCACTTTCTCACTGCATTATTAAAATGGGTAAATGAAATTTTAGCTTTAAATTGAAGTAAAAAAAACAAATATATCGAAGATATGAAGATTTCCTTTTCAGTGATGTTATACCATATTTAAAAAATATGACGCTTTTAAGATCCATACAGAGAATCTTGAAAAATTACAACTAACCTTAGAAATCAAAGAAAAAATAAATAAATAGAGATCACACCTCTACGTTTTATCATATTAAGAGATTTGATATGAAAAATAGTATCATGTGAGAAAATTGAGGATCTGAGATTTGGACTTCATCATTTGATTATTCAGTCTAGTTTGTTTTAAATAATTTCTCTCCATGAAGAACTCGATGCCTACTTACAACGACATCCATGAGAGGCCTCTAAAAGCATTTCTTGTAGGGAATTTTTCCATCATGATTCCTACTTACAACGACATCCATGAGAGGCCTTTAAAAGCATTTCTTATAGGGAATTTTTCCATGAATGATGGTCTTCAAGAATATATGTGGGTCTAATATCTCACTTACAGGTTTTGAGATATTGACTTTTTGCAAAGGTGGAATTTCTACCATAGTGTGATTTTTGTTATAGATATTTCACTTGCAAGTGTGTAATGATCATTTGGAATTTTTTATTAACAATAATACAATGAGGCCAATTATGAATATCACCGTCATCGTCATTGTTTATATGATATAGGGTTTATTCTTGACTTTTTATATACTTAATTATATAATAATTGCAAAATATTTATGTTTTGCGTGTGTTTATTTTTATTTTGGAAATTGATTTGTTTTAGGTAAAAATATAAATATTTTTCTAGATAAAATTTTCATTTTGTTTTTAATTTTACACATATAGATTGTATCTTTTCTATAGGTATAGTTAAATCTAAATAGAGATGTTCTTGATATTTTTATGGTTATGTTTTATTTTATATATAATAAAATAATAATAATCTTTTTTAAGGTCACAGCCAAGCCGACACCAAAATAGTGTATGAGACCCTTGTTTGTGGGACAAGGGACCACCTCCGCTAGTGATTTGATGCTAGTCTACGAAGGCATCATCTCTACACCCTCTGGTTTTGAACCTGTGACCTCTTAGGAGGAAACAATGCTCTTAAACATTAGGCCATTCAAGCTGTATATATTACATATATATAATATATATTATTATATATATATTTTATATATTATATATATATATATATTTATATATTTTTCTTTCTTATGTTTGTTTTTTTGTTTCAATCAGTCTAGAGCCATCTTATCATATTTTGAGAAGATCATATTTTTTAAGGTTTTGAATGACCCCTCATATGCAGTTTCTAATAATTATAGAGAAATAGCACACTAAGTTATTTGAGTTTTATTCATATTTGAATTATGTTTCTTTTAAACTTCTTTCATATATGTGTGTGTTTGGAGTAAATGCATGAAGATGGATTATGCTTTTGGATCAAATGTAGCTATGAAATTTTGAAATTTTACTCTTTTATCCAATTGAATCCCTGAAAATTCATATAAGCATTCTAAATCTTGATTCAGAGTAAAAGGAAAATAATTATTTTGTTGTCCTAACGATATTTTTTTACAAAAAAAATTCTACAAAAAATTTCAATCTCATATAACATGTCAATTTTCTATAAAATGAAATGTTTTCCCTAGCAAATTTACATGCATTTTAAGATGTACGTATATGTTGGCATAACATAACTTAGTCTAAAATTTGATATATAGAGAGAGAATTAATTTTTTCATATTGAAAAATATTTTTTATGCAAAATTATATTTTTTATTATTTTTCAAAGTTGGCAAAATAAATTTTCAATTGCATTTTGCAAACACCTCTGGTCACATAATATTTATTTTCTATTATTTAAATAAATTCAAAAACTAAAAGTAACCTTGTAATGAGAGATATTTATATTTTTTGAAATTTTTTCGTTTAGTATATTTTATGTTATTGATTTTTTAATCATCCCCTTTGAAACTATCCAAAAAATTTCAAGCATTATGTTTAAAAGAAATTAGATAAAAAATGGCACATGAATTCAAAAATATCAAACTCATATGTTATTAGATAGAGAATTCCTTCTCGAATCCAACATGATCAACTATGTCATTTAAGGAATGTTATTGATTTTTAATTCATCCCCTATAAAACTATCCAAAAAATTTCAAACATTATGTTGAAAATAAATTAGATAAAAAAATATCACATGAATTTGAAAATATCAAACTCATATGCCATTGGATAAAGTGTCCCTTCTAGAATCCAACATGATCAACTCTGTCACTTGAGGAAAAAATATGCTTAAAGCCTTCAAGCGTACAAAATGTTGTTGAAGAGATAAATATGTACAAGAGGAGCTAAAACTCTATTTTATAGGCCCACAACATCTAAAAATAGGCTTGATTGAGCTATAGGCTCGATTGAGCTATCATCATTATCTCAAAAAAAAAAAAAAGAAAAAAAAAACTAAACCTCTCAATACTTGTCCTTAAGTAAATTATAAAATTTATTTATTACACAAAAATAATTTTTATAAATATTCAAATATATTCCAATCTCTAATTTTCCTTAATATAAATCCAAATTATTTATTTACTTAGAAAAACATTATTATATAATAGATAAACTTCTTAATAGAAATTTTAAATTCTCTTTTGAATTCTTAAAAATGATAATTTTTTTGTTTTTGAATTCAAATATAACATATTATATACTTAATCATTTTTTTATTTTTATTTTTTTTTTAAATCAAATTATTTAAAAAAATAGAAAACTAAACTAAATTATCCTACACTACATTTATGATCAGTCACCACTAGACAACTATATCACATTATAATATAAACTAAACATAATTATAAAAATATTTTATAGCAAATTACTCATTAATTATTAAAAAATGATATATTTTATTATTTCAAATTAGTATTCTTATTTTAAAAATAATTTCTTATTCACATTCAAATTCAACTTACTCAAATAATGTTTTATAATTTACTATATGTCATTACTTATCTTTAAGATTATATTTTTACAATGCTTTTCTCATGGCTTCAGTTACCCAAATTGTTAAGTGTTACATGAGGGGTCTAAAGTCATTGTTTGGGTTCCTTCATCATCTAATGAATTTATCAATCTTCAATTTACTGGTTTACATATATGTATGTCTATAGTTCCTTGTTTATTTCGAGTACTATGAAAGGTTAATTGAAGAAGTTCACGCTTATTATTAAAGTTCTGGGTTTCCGATAGGTTTTTTTTGTTAAACATATATACATACCGCCTAGATCTTCCCCGTATGTTGTTTTCATTCATATGCATCTATGTTATTATAGAAATTCTCGTTTCCAAGAAAGGAACTGTATATATTTTCGTCTGTATTAGTTGTTTATGGTAATTAATTATTCGTTATTCATATGAATCTACCCATTTTGATGGGCTGGGAGTCCCCTATGGTTTCCGGTCATTAATTTTATTTTGTTTACTATTGCATGATATTTACATTATTTGCGTACTAGAAATCTATGTAAAATGCAGCATATTCTTAACAGGCCAACTAGATTTATACTGTTCGAATTCAAGTCTCCCTGACCTTCCGGGGGTCTCAGAAGCATTTATATTCATATTTTCTATGTCCTCAACTAATTGCAATAATGTCATAAAATTATTACACATGTTATTTGGTTTAATACTTAATGGTAAGCTATTATTTCCCAGTTAAATTTGTTGCTGCCTAGGTGTTTTATAATCTACCATCTTTTATAATCTACCGTCTGAGTATTAATTATCTACTTCCCTTTTTTTTTAACTGAAATAGTTAATGTATTTATAGATGAATGGTTGGGTCGTAGGCTAAACAACTGACATTACATGGAGACTTGAGTTCACTAGTCCATATTACACCTAACAATCTTTTCCTTATGAGTTTAGAGACTGTCCATCGATCCAAAAATATTGAATTAACTGTTATGTCATGTGAAGTCATGGTATGGCAATCAACACAGAGAGTGTGCAGGATTTTTTGGATTTCATAAACCAACGGTCAAGATCAAACCCTGGAGGAATATCACATAGGCAAATGTTGTTTACAAAGGGGCAATCTCAAGTCTCAAAATGTTGTGATTTGCGATCCCCAAAAAATCGCATCGTAGAAAAGCTACCGGCGACGTCGGGCCATAGACCTTATTGCTAAGTGATGCGATTAGCAGAACAAAGAACATCGAAACAATTCAAGCGAAATGGCCTTAACTAATGGACAGCCAAAATGTCAATTTGTGATTAAGGGGTGGGCTGATCAAGCAATGCGCTGATAGTCCATGGGTCGAAGATCGGTGATCGGGGCAAATTTTGATCAACGCAACACTGTTGGGCTATGGTATGGAAATCAACATGGGCTCTTCTGAGTCTTTTTTTTTAAATCCTCGTGTCAGACAACATCTGTCATTGGCTTTGATATCTGCCTCCTTGTTTGAGCTGTGGAGGATGTGAAAAAAGGAGGAGGAGGTAAAAAAAACAGCAGGCCTCGCAGCCTCTGGAGAGTATTATTGAGAGCCGGATAGCTAAAGTGATCCTCAGAGTTTAATGTCTTTATCAAGAGCTCTGAGTCCTTGAAGACCTGAAGAGCTTTGTGTCCACGCTTCTGTGCAATCTGGCAGCTTTTAGGAAGCCCAAGAATTTCGGCCTGATTATTTGTGCTTTGTCCTAGTCCCCAGTTGTAGCTATCTATTCGAGAGCCGTCATAAGAGCAGACTACTCCACCTGCACCAGAGATCCCTGGATTGCCTTTAGAGGCATCGAAGAAAACTGTTACCTTTCCCTACTTCCTCCACTAGGTTTTGAACTCTTCATCTAGTGTTCTAATGCTCCAAGCAGGATTGAATGTGGGGCGAGTAGGTACCTTCTTACTGTTCTAAATGAGAAGGGTTCCCAACTAGCTTCGTTCTTCAGTTATGAGGGTATCGTCTAACTTGTTGGAGTAATCTCCTAGAGCTTCCATCAAGGACGCCTTAGCTCTGGCGACCACTGTCAAGGGAGAGGACGTTACATTGTTGAATATCTAGTTATTTCAGGTGAGTTAGAGCTTCTAGCAAATGAACTTGTGAATGGAGTGCCAGATCTGATTCCACAGTGATTGTGTGCTGAGAGTCTTGGGGTACCTTGCAGTCCAGGTGGAGAAGAGATCCACCATTGTGCACTAGAGAGGAGTGGGTGCATTGAGACTGTGAAGGACAAGAGCCCATACTGATTGGGCAAAGGCATAACTTACAAAGAGGTGGTCCACATTTTCAGATGTCGATCTACAGAAAAGGCACCAATGCAGCCCTATAATGCCTCCGTGGACAAGATTTTCACCTGTCAACACTTTCTTGTGAATAAGCAGCCAAGTGAAAAAATTCACCTTGGGGATTCCGGATGCGTCCCGCGTGCGTTGCCAGATGGAAGGGTTGAGAACTTGATTTTGCGTGGATTGCAACGCTGCAAAGCCAAGTGTAGAGGTATAGACACCTGTCTTCCCCCATTTCCAAAGATCTGATGCATGTAAATTAACAGGTGCAGATCCCTTCACCTTGTCCAAGAGAAGGTGCTTTTGGTGAAGTAAATGTGTTGGCAGGTTGGGGAAGACTCAATCCTCCCGATTCCCCTATCTGTCCTAAGCAGAAATACCGACAAGACTATACAAGCCGAGCTGGGAGAGACAATCATGAAGATCGGCTTTGTCTTACCATATCGAAATATTTCCTCCATTTCCAGGCAGCCTGTAAAGTTGGTTTTGGAAGGTGGCAAGCCCTTTTCTGCATAGGCTCCAAAGTGGTGTGCCTTTGGGAACACTGTCCGCTTAGAGGTTTCTCAATGAGATGACTCTAAAGTATTTATTCCGAAGTAATTGGCTGATTGGATGGTGTTTGTTGGAGTAGAGCTGCCAAAGAATTTTGCCACCTAAGGCAATGTTGGCCAGGCCAGGGTCTCTAATCTGGAGACCTCCTTCCAGCTTTGGCCTTTTCATTGTGTCCCAACTAACTAATTGAAATTTCCTCTCATTCAGTTTACCTCCCTACCATGGGAAGTTGCTAAGCAACTGTGAAATCTGATCCGTGATTTTCTTTGGAGCCAGGAGGAAGGAGGCCTAATAGATAGGGAAAGAGGAAAGGATAAACTTTATGAGGATTAGCTTGCCAGCATAGTTGAGCCATTGCCCACCCCAAGCAGCTATCTTGGTTTTGGTCTTGTTGATTGCTTTAGTCCAGAGTGAGGCTCAGTTAACCCCCAGGGTTAAAGGTGGCCCCAGGTATTGTATTTTTTCCCAGGAGGCATAGCCCAGAAAGTCCAGGATTCTAGCAATTCGAAGGGTGGTTTGCTCCTCTATATTCCAACTGTACACTACAGTTTTTCTTTTATTAATAAGCACTCCTGAAATGATACAGAAGCTTTACAGGATCCCATTGATTTCCTTTCTATTCGTGTGGAAGCTCCTCCCAATAGTAGAGAATCATCTGCTAACAAGGCATGATTGATTGTTTCTATTCCATTTGTCAGTCGGATGCCCGAGAGAGTACCTTTGTTTCTTTCCACTACCAATTTCCTGCTCAAGGTTTCTACCATTATTATGTACAGAAAGGGAGATAGCAGTCGCCCTTGCCTTATCCCCCTTGAAGCTTAGAAATAAGATGCAGGTGAGCCATTTACCAGTGGGGCGATCCACGGTTTGTCAGTGTAGGCCTTGATTAGGTTCACAAAAGCTCGGCTGGATCAAAAGGAGAGAAGAACTTTGCAAATAAATGATAGTTTAGCCCGATCAAAGGCATTGGTCATATCCAACTTGATCAACATCCTTTGCTCCTTCCTCTACTGACTGGAATGCATGGATTCCTGTACAAGTATCACATTATCCAAAATATGACTTCCTGCTACGAACCCTCCTTGACTGGGAGAAATAAGCTTACTTAGCAGGGGTTTAATTCTATTTGCGAGCAATTTAGCAAGAATTTTGTAAGAGGCATTACATAATGAAATGGGTCTAAATTTGTCAAAGGTAGTCAGATTCACTTCTTTGGGTATTAAGGCAAGAAAGGTGGATTTGGTGTTGCCTCCCACTTTTTCCCTTTTCTGAAAAGCCTTTGCCATTCTTAGAAGGTTAGATTTGATGATTGTCCAACAAGCTCTGTAGAAATGTGCTGAGAAACCATCGAGGCCTGGGGCTTTGTCAGACTCCATGTCCCAAATTACATTATTGATTTCCTCCTCAGTGAAGGGCTTCATAAGATTTGAGTTATTCTCCTCATTAACCAAGGAAGGGATCTGGGAGAGGAAGTTATTGGAGATCACCTCATCTCTTGTTCCATCCTCTAAATATAACCACTGAAAATGAGTTTCAACAAATTCTTTAACTTGGCCAAAACCTTTGGCGACTGTACCATCTGCTGAGGTGATATCTGAAATGTGATTCCAGGAGAGGCAGGCTCTGAACTACTGATGGAAGAAGGTTGTGTTTCAATTACTAGCTTTCAACCATAGGCTACAGGACTTAAGCTGCCAAAATTCTTCTTCTTTTCTGAAGGAGCTGAAAGAAGCAAGTTGGGCAACTTGTTCTTTCTCCAATTCTTGTGTGGTTATGTCTTTGCCCTCCATCTCCAACTGTAATTCTGCTAGTTGTTGGACAACTTCTTTTCTATATGTGGTGAAGGTGTTGGGAGGTGTTTTGACCCACTCTTTCAGAGCTACTTTGGTTTCTTTCAATTTTTTCTCCCAAACATAACTGGGTGACCCAGTGACTGTGATGGACCAAGCCTTGGCAACAACTTCCATAAACCCATCTTTCTCTATCCACAAAGGGCTAAAGTGGAACGTATAGGCCCCAGGTTTTCTTCCTCATCTAGTTGTAAGAGGATGGGTTTATGGTTTGAGGTGAGCTTTGGTAGGATTCTCAATGAAACTATTCTCTTATCCATCAAAAGAGAGCTCTGCACTAGGAATCTATCAAGCAGGGCTGAGATATGGGCCGCCCCTATTCTGTTGTTGGTCCAAGTGTATAACCCCTTTTTGGGTTTAAGATCAAGAAGATCCCACTGCTGAATTATGTCCTCCACAAGCGGAAGCACTGGATCTCTGCTATTGTTACCCCCTCTTTTTTATTTTGGTTCAAGAATGCTGTTTATATCTCCTGCGATTACAATGTTCATGAGAGAATAGTTGTCTAAGAAATCGAGAAGTGTTTGCCAATACTCGTTTTTCTCAAGGTAAAGAACAAGAACATAAAGATTAAACAGGGCGAAAGTGAGTTTACTTGCTTTATGTCGAAGCTCGGTGTAAATCCAATGTTGAGTCTCGAAGGAGTTTTCCAGCTGGAACAATTCCTCCATCCAGACCTTGGCAAGTCCTCCTGAGGTGCCCCTTGCACTTACAACCGTCCTCGCTTTAGTCTTCCAATTCATTTTGGTTAAATCTAGAAGGGCTTTCCCTTTGATTTTAGTCTCTTGGAGCATGGGGATCTCCGAGGGTTCTGTTTTCATGAGATCTTTAATAGTTTCACCCTTCAAGGGATTCCCCAAGCCTCTACAGCTCCAAGAGACTATACACATTATTTAATTGGGATAGTGGAGGAGAGGCCTCCCTTTGGTGTCCGTGCTCTGGTATTTCAACCAATGGACATTTCTAGAGTGGACTGACTTCCTTGATTTTTTTCCTCTCTGCTTCTTCCTCTCTTGCTTCCTTGAGGGATTTCCTCCTTGTCTACTTTGAGTGCCTTTCAAATGTCTCATCTTCCGATGAGCCTATCAATTTTGAGTGCTTCTTTCTTGTCATGTTTGCATAAGAGGGTGGCGAAGAGCCTCTTTCTAGAGAGTTGGTTTGAGAAGGGGGAACCCCTATGTTTCCTTCCTCATTTAATGAGGGATTGGCCTACTGTTACACCTCACTTGCTATAATAGGGGATTCTTCCTGAGTGTTGAGAGTTGTGAAGGAATTTGAGAGAAGATCTGTTCTAGGGGGTCTTTCCCCTTTCGGTTGTAGCTCTATGGTTGGAACAATGGGTCTCGCTTGAGCCCCTTTCCCTCTCAGCTTGTTGGGCTGCTTTGATGAGTTCGTCTTCTACACCGTTGTCCATTGATCTCCTTTCATCTTCTTTGCTTCTTCCTCAATTTTCTTTTTACAGTTTCTTGCAAGGTACCCATATCCATGGCAATGCTTGCACTTGAAAGGTAGTTGCTCATAATCTAGTTCTTGTACGTGAGACCATTTTTCCACTGTTAGTTTTATGGCTTCTAGAAGCCCAACTTCTAGATCAACCTCGACACATATTTTGGCATAGGAGTATTGTCCCTTCCTGTCTGCTCTGTCAATGTATTTTCCAAGGGTGTTTCCGATGGATTCTAAAGTATTTGGACTCCAATAGTGCAAGGGTAAATGAGGGAGGCGCACCCAGATAGGGACAGCCGAGGGCACATCCTGGGCTGGGTCAAAGTCCGGTGTCCATTTATTCAGGTACAGACCCTGGGGACCCATAAAATATGGCTCATTTCTAAAGATGAGGATCCTATCTTCAATGCAGTAAAAAATGAAAACGAAATAACCCTTATCGACAAAGTGTCATTTTATTCCTTCTAAAACCAGCGATCTCCAGTTGCGTTGCACCCACGATTTGATGGCTCTTGGTGATGGCCGTAACCCAGTGAACTAGCTGATGAGTCCTCTTTCTGCGATATTCAGGGTAGCACGACAGGGTTCTTCATCTAGAAGAGCGATAGTTAGGACTGCTTCCATCTTCTTGACGAACTTCTGCTGGGAGGCTGAAATTGGACGCTTGTTGTAGTCGCCTACCAGCTGCTCGAGGGCAAGGAGATCAGGAGGGAGGGAGGAAGGAAGCTTAGAGCCTTCCTCTAAAGCCATGGTTGTGAGGAGAAATTTCCTTTTTTGTACATAAGGAGCACTCACATACTTCTATAAATTGTTCCCTGAATCCAGGGAGCAAATAAGTCAAATCTCTAAATTTGTCTAGTTCTAGTTTTCATTTCTGGGTTGATCTCCTATTTTAAATTTCTGATTTCCTAAAATTTGGGTTGTCTTATGCCTTCATTTAACTTTTCAACAATAATATCACCTCTAACGAAAGTGTTATTCCTATGGCAATAGCTCCTATCATATTGTGATGGGAGAAAGGAGACCTCCAGAAATTCCTTTCCTTTATACCATCAGATTTTTTTGATTTCCCACCTACAGTTTCATGTCATACTTAGACCTGCAACTAGTCACATTACCTCATTAATAGATCAACAGAAAAAGTTAATATAGGATATAAATATAACTTTTCATACCAGTTAAGTAGGAACTTAGTGCAAGTAATTTTATAAACGATTATATTCACAACTATGGTAAGAAACCTCTAAAATTATACATCTAGAAATGGAAACACAATATAATCCTTCATTGTCTTGGTCAGTACATTGCACATACCCAATATGTATACCAAATTTAGCACTCAATATGCTAAGTAAAATAAAATATTCAAGTTTAACCATGCACTAAATATTTACGTATTATATAAATCCATTGCATACTCAAAACTATTACCACCAATTTCTGCAATCTATCTCGATTATGATAAAGGTTCACTAATCAATCATTTCATTGACCAATTTATTAATGTGGTACTCATATATTAATTTATGTTGACCACACACAATTCTAATTCAATTCTTTATCAAAAGCCTAGATGCAAAATCATAACTTATTATAGAACAATAGTAGTAAAGAAACCTATAGTCGAGGCCCTGGCTGGAAAATGCAACTGGGAAATGTTTTTTTCCTCCCAACCTTGAAATAGATCCTATGGTTCCCCCCGAGCCGAGAACCCTCTTACCTTCGATCAACAACCCCTTTCCAATTTTAATTCATGTCTCATATACATGATTATTTGCACATGTTTCTTTGGTGGCGTCCTTCCTTTCAGGGTTCTGCTTATCCCTTAACCTAGGTTGTTTTCTTTCTCCTTGAAAAAGAAAGAAAAATATGATTTCTCCCATAGATTAGAAATCTATTTTTCTCTCCCACAAATTTGTTCCCTCATTTTTTATCTTCAACTCAGTGGATAATAATATGAATATATATTTGTTCTAGATTGGCAAGCTTCTCTTTCCCACGTTTTCCAACTTTAACTCTTAATTTCTTATTATTCAAAAAATCATTTAACATTCTCTTTTTCCCTCCTATGGCCTGCTGGCCATTTACAAAAATAGTTTTAAAAGTAATCTTTAAGAAATATTTACATACAGCAGAAGGGTGTTACATTTCCCCCTATTGAAATAACACTGTCCTCTGTGTTTTTTGTAATCCATCTACTTTGTATTGAAATAACCTTGGGTACGCTTCCTTCATAAAATCCTCATGCTCCCATGTAGCCTCCTCAGGAGTAAAGTACTTCCATTGTACTTTAACCTGACCAATGAATCGATTCCAGAGTATGATCTCTCTCCAATCGAGAATACAGAGTACCTATGGTAGGAAGTCTCCTTCGAGTTCGACCTATATCACATTACAGTCAACCACATGAGAGTTATCACGGACATATTTTTTTAATAATGATACGTGAAATACATTATGCACTTTAATATGATTGGGCAAAGCTAGCGTGTATGCTACTGGCCCAACTCTATCCAAGATCTTGAAAGGTCCACAGTAACATGGGGCCAGTTTGGCCCAGGTTCCTGTTCGGAGTGTGCTCTTCCTGGGTTTTACTCACAAAAATACATGGTCCCAAATGCTGAATTTCTTATGCAACCTTTTCTTGTCTACATATCTCTTTTGTCTGTCTTGAGCTGCTTTTATATTTTGGTGTATCTTCCGCACCATATGTTCCATTTCCTATAATGCATCAAGTCGTAATAGTAGCTTATCTTCTGTTTGATTCTAGTTAAGAGATGTATGGCATTTTCTGTCATACAGTGCTTCAAAAGGATGCATTTTAATGGTAGCTTGGTAACTTTTGTTATAGGAAAACTCTGCTAAGTGAAGAAAATCTTCCCATTTCATGGGACAGTGCATAACATACATTCTCAAGATATCTTCAAGGATCTGATTTGTTCTTTCAGTTTGGCCATCGATTTGTGGGTGGTATGTGGTGTTGAAGTTCAATTGTGTACCCAAAGCCCCAAAGAGTTCCTTCCATAACTTGGAGGTAAATTTAGCGGCTCTATCTAAAACAATTTCTTTAGTTACCTGTGCAGACAAAACATGTCTTTCATAAAAATACTAGATTTTTGAGCAGTCCCAAAAGTAGACTGTATTGGTATAAAATGAGATACCTTAGTTAAAACATCTACCACTACCATAATAGATCCATTTTGACATTTTGTTCATGGTAGTCCTTTAATAAAGGCTATTGAAATGGTTTCCCACTTCAACTCAAGTGCTGGTAAGGGTTTCAACAACCCAGTTGGATGCTGATATTCTACTTTAACCTTCTCCCATTCCATACATATGGTTAAATATTTTTCCACATCCCTTTCCATGCATGGCCGAAATAGATTCGTTTTTAGTGCAATGATCATTTTATCGTATCCGAGATGGCCTACATAATGTTTCTTATGATATTCATCTAGTATTATTTACTTCAATGTATTCACATTGGGAATATATATCTTATTTCTATATGTGAGTAATTTTTCTGTAGTCTCTAAATATCCTGCAATTTCCCTTTGCTATAGTTCCTAATACTTAGTGTCTTGGGGTTTGCCTGATTAACTTGCTCAAAACAATTGTGCTTATTTTACTAACAGAAATCCCCAACACCATGTGTGCATGTCTACTTAGATCATCTGTCTATTTCTTTTTTCCTTCCCTTTGATATGTTTGATTTCAAAGTCAAAGTCACTAAGGAATGCCAACCACCTTACTTGCCTTGCATTTTAGTCAGGTTGACTGAAAAAGTATTTTAAACTGGTGTGATCTATCACCAAAGTAATTTTTTTTCCAAAAAGGTAGTGTCTGCATAACTTGAGTGCATGTATTACCTTTCCTAGTTCCAAATCATACGCTACATAATTATGTTCATGTAGTTTCAGATTGATGGACCCATAGGCTATTACCACATTATATTTCATTAACACTCCTCCAAGACCCTCCAAACAAGCATTTGTACATACCACAAATTGTTTATTATGATTTGCAATTTTTAGTATAATAGCGGTAGTTAACAATTGTTTGAGCTTATCAAAACTTCCTTGACACTTGGCTATCCATTCAAATTTCATACCCTTTTTTTGCAAAAAGGTGATAGGATAAGCTAGTTTACAAAAGGATTCTATAAATCTATGATAGTGTCTGACAACTCCCATAAATGAATGTACCGCTAATATGTCCTTAGGTGTGGGCCAATTCATCATGGCCTTAACTTTCTTCAAGTCCACAACCAATCTTTCCTTGGAAATGATATGTCCCAAATATTGTATCCTATCTTTATAAAATTCACATTTACTGAGTTTGGCATACCATCGATGTTCCCTTAAGGTTTGTAGCACTATTTTCAAATGATCCTTGTGTTCTTCCTCATTCCTTGAATATATCAGAGTATCATATATAAACACTAGCACGACGTTAACAAGGTAGGGATGAAGTATGTTATTCATCAAGCACATAAAAGTTTCTAGTGCATTGGTGACCCCAAGAGGTAGCACCAAAAAATCATAATGATCATATCTAGTTATTAAAGTTGTCTTATATATATCTTCATTCTTGATACGTAACTGGTGATAACTAGTTCTTAAGTCAGTCTTTGAGAATATGGTTGCCTCTCTCACTTGATCGAACAAATCATTTATTCGAGGCAATGGGTATTTTTTTTTATTGTTAACTTGTTCAACTGATTGTAATCAATACACATTCTAAGGGTGTCATCCTCTTTCTTGACAAAGAGTATTGGTTCCCCCCATGCTAATATTAGGCCTGATATACCCCATATTTAGCAATTCCTATAATTGCATTTTTAATTCGAGTAATTCCGATGTACTCATTATATATGGTGCTCTAGACACCAGAGTTGCACCCAACACCAAGTCAATGGTGAAATCTATATCTCTATGTGGGGGTAATCCCAGAATTTCTTTCGAAGGACATCTTGAAACTCCCTAATCATCGGTAGAGTATTCATTTTTTTTCTTTTCCATTAAGATTTTCATTAGTTTCCACCTGTACCATATACAACTCGCACCCTTTCCTAACACTCCTTTTTATTTGTAATGCTATGATTTTTTGGACTGACACAACTTTTGGTCATTAATTTATTCTATTTACTATTGCATGATATTTACATTATTTGCGTAACAGAAATCTGTGTAAAATACAACATATTCTTAACGGATTAGCTACATTTATACTATTATAATCTGAGTCTCCCTGACCTATGAGGGGTCTCAAAATAATTTATTTTCGTATTTTCTATTTCCTCAACTAATTGCAATAATGCCAAAAATTATTACACAGGCTCCTTGGTTTAATACTTAATGGTAAGCTATTGTTTCCCAATTAAATCTGTTGTTGAGGTGCTTTATAATCTATTCTCTAACTATTAATTATTTACTTCCCTTTCGGTACATAAGGAGTACTCATAAACTTCTATGGACCATTCCCTGAATCTAGCGAGTGAATAAGTTAAATCTTTGAATCTATCTCATTCTAGTTTTCATTTCTGGGTTGATCCCCTGTTTTAAATTCCCGATCTCCTAAAATTTGGGTTGTCTTATGCCTTCACTTAACTTTGCAACAACAATATCACTTCCAACTAAAGCGTTATTCCTATGTCACTAGCTCCTATCACTTTGTGATGGGGGAAAGGTGACCTACATGAATTCCTTTCCTTTACACCATCAGGTTTTTGCATTTCCCACCTGCAGTTTCATGTCATGCATAGACCTATAACCAATCACATTACCTCGTCAGTAGATCAAGCAGAAAACTAATATAGTATATAAAGATATTCATACATTAATCTATCTTGACCACACATAATTTTAATTCAATTTTTTATCAAAACCCTAAATGCAAAATCATAATTTATTATAGAACAATAGTAGTAAATAAATCTATAACTGATTCCCTAGCTGGATAATGAAACTAGGAAATGTTTTTTCCTCCAAACCTTGAACCAAATCCTCTGGCTCCCCTCGGGACGAGAAGCCTCTTGCCTTTGATCAACAACCCCTTTCTAATTCAAATTCATGTTTCATATACATGATTCTCATCAAATTTTTCTTTGGCAACATCCTACCCTAGTTCTGCTTATCCCTTACCTTAGGTTGTTTCCTTTCTCCTTGAAAAGGAAAGAAAAATATAATTTTTTTCTCCCATGGATTAAATTTTGTTTTTTTTCTCTCTTACATATCTATTCCCTCAATGTTTATCTTCAACTAAGTGGATAATAATCTGAATATATATTTTTTTCCAGATTGGAAAGCTTCTCTTTCCCACATTTTCCAGATTTAAATCTTAATTGTTTATTATTCAAAATATAATTTAACATTCAATTTTTTCCTTCTGTGGCCCACTAGCCATTTACAACAACAACTTAAAAAAAAATCCTTAAGAAATATTTACATACAATGGAGGGTTGTTCAATCTATTGGGTTTATTAATCCTTTCAGTTTATAATATTATTAATCCATTGGGTTTATTATTTCTTTGGTTTTATAATATTAATCTCATGGGTTTATAATAGTAATCCCTTGGGTTTTTAACATTTATCCATTCGATTTATAATATGAATCCCTTAGGTTTATTGAATTTGTCACATTTGAAATACTAAGATGGAAAACACTTTCTCTTGGATTTTCTGGGTCTTACTCACTTAATATTAGTCCCTTGGGTTTACATTACTAATCACTTTGTTAATTAATCACTGGGGTTTATAATATTAATAAATCCTTATGTTTATAATCCCTTTGGTTTATAACATGAATCCCAAAGCGTTAATAATATTAAATGCCTTGGTTCATAATATTAATGGTTGGGTTTAATTAATTAATTCATTTGGGTTTATATTTATAGTCCCTTGAGTTTATTAATAACTGGGCAATAAATTAAGAATCCCTTAGGTTATATATTGATAATTTATATAATATATTGATATTAATACTAAGATGTTCAACCAATATAAATATTATTATTTTGATATTAATATTAATATTATAAACGTGTTGGATTAATATTATAGTATTTCAATTAATTGACATCTCTTGTCAACACATCTACAGGGAACACAACAGCAGCGCTGATCAACTTTCCAAGGAGGCCACGTCACTTCCCAGAGGTGAGTGGTTGATACAGGAGCAGCGTGGCGCAGAATACTATCAGTACTATCACAGACCATATTCTGATGCACACTACCATAGGGCAGCCAGCCCCTAAGATATATTTACATCTTTTTGATATTTTTTAAACAATGTACATAGCTTTTGAACAGAATCATACACGATGCCCTGTGTGGCAATATGTTTTTATTTACATACATGTTATAGACAGTTTATATAAGGAACATCCTGCGAGATGATTCATTTTTGATATCTTTTGAACTAGACATAACAGATATACATCTCTCCACATGTTGGATCTCTCCACATGTTGGAGAAGAACTTACTGCATATGCAAAAGCATCTACAACATGTAATTTTTCTACCTTTAATGAAAAATTACGATTTTTCGCAGGGAAAAAAAAAAAAGTATTCAATTAACTATACAATATATTTATAATATATTTAATATATACGTAGTATTATATATTATATCTACTATATAAATATATAAATATATTGATAGTATATATTAATATATTAATAAATGGTATATTAATATTAAATAATGGTGAGAAATAAATATTGTTTATAAATACCATCAACCACATGTATCATTATAATTAGGTTGATTTTATTATAATATTATGTAGTTTTGTTTTATATAATAATATATATATATTATATATATATAATATACTAGCCATTTTATACATTATACATTTAATAATTATTAATGTGGTTGATTTCTGTATATCAACCAAATTTACTAATGTGATTTGTATATACTGTTCATATAATATTTATTAATATTAACCATACTCGTTATTATTATATTAGGTTGATTTTGTTATAATATATTACATTGGTTATATATATACTATATATATATATAATAACCACTTTTATATTATACATCCAATAATTATTCATGTGGTTAATTTGTGTATATCAACCACATTTACTAATGTGGTTGTATACGTGCTTCATATAAGCTTATCGAGGCACATGGACCATATTAATAAATGTGGTTGTGCTAATTCTACATGCTTTGAAAGAAATACATCGATTGAAAACTACAAAAGGTTATCTATTTGGATGACATTAAGGTTCATAAAATAATTCATATTCATAATGAAAAATGGAAATGGGATACAACAATCACAAAATCATGTCCTCTCTTAGTAGATGGATATTTTATTGTCTACGTTATTTTCTTCTTAACAACTTTGAAATAGAAATCATACCTTAATCTTGTAACATTCCATCATACCATACACCATATGCCAAGATAAGATCATCTACAAAAAAGGGAAGCAAAATGTTGTGGTGGATGCACTCTCAAGAAAGGATGAGGATGTGGAAGCATTGTTGTGTGCCACACGACATAGGCTATAGCTATACGAGGGATAGTCAATATTGATAACTACATGTGAAATATCTCATCAACTTTAAGTAACTCTATTTCTACACTATGTGCAAAAGTGAAATAGAACTCATACCTTAATCTTGTAACATTCCATCATACCATACACCATATGCCAAGATAAGATCATCTACAGAAAAGGGAAGCAAAATGGTGTGGCAGATGCACTATCAAAAAAAGATGAGGATGTGGAAGCATTGTTCTGCGCCATACGACATAGGCTATAGCTATACGAGGGATAGTCAATATTGATAACTACATGTGAGATATCTCATCAACTTTAAGTAACTCTATTTCTACACTATGTGCAAAAATAAAACTTACAGTATTAACATTTTGAAAATTTTCAGTTTCAAGACATAGCTATACCCATAGTCCACATTAATAATAGGTCTACTCCATATTAGATATCTAACCAACTCTAAGTAATCCTAATTCTATTAAGTAATAAAAACAAATCAATACATGAACATTTACAACTCATTTAATTAGTCTATCCTTAATTAGTTTATCCTTGACCTGTGATAAATATGCATAACTTAATTAAAAATATATAAATAAATCATCATATTACATATTTATTATTGTTTTTTAATATTTGTAATTAAGTTATATGTACAAAATTTAATCTATTAATAAAATGCTATCATTAAAATAATGTGGAAGTTAAACATAAAACCAAATAAAAGCTAAACTCTATTAAAATAACTGATATACACTTTATGAATTCTCGTATATTCTCAAACCAATCTTATACTTATAATTTCGAATAAATATAACAGAATTGTCTAAACCTTAAAAATATATAATATTATTTCTAATAATGTAATATGTCTTAATTTATGTTGTTCGTATGTACTTTGGTTTGATAATGATCTTTCAAATATTTTATATGAATACGTCATTGTAAGGTTTTTGGCATTACCATATTAAAACTTGTCATTTAAGGTTTTTGGCATTACAATATTAACCTAAGTTGAAATAAAAAACGTTTAAATTGGAAATTTAAAAATTGAGTTATAGTTGAGATTAAATTATTAATTTTATATAAAATGTATAATACATAATTACTTAAAATTTATATAAAAAATTCTATAAAATAATAGGTTATTTTATAATTTATCATATATTAACATTTTTATTAATAAATTAGATAAAATTAAAATTAAAATAAATATTTTACTCCAAAATTTTTAATTAAACATGATTATCAACAATCATCAAACATAATTTGATTCCTCAACTCACTGTCATTTTTAAAGGATGCCCTGAGTGACCAACCACAGTACAATTATGCAGAGATGCTATTGACCAAATTCTTGTGAAATCAATGCCATTAAGGACATGCAGTTATCAAGAGATCGAAGTGCTGGAACCATTAACACTGAGGGTTGATGGGCCTAATATTTGGAACTGGTGCACGATTTTCCATGAATGCTCACGTGATGTAGGAAATTGAATTTGAAT
>APFE030806912.1:2264-21750 GCA_000404065.3 Pinus taeda | reverse complement strand
TTACCAGTCACAGCAAGAGCTGATTGTGCTCTTTTGTTATAATTCTTGGAATATGCTGGAGTATTTCGTTTATAGCAGGTTGTCTACTTGTGGGTGGCTCTTGATGTACCATTTTGAAGTGATTAGTGAGCTCTCTCTCAATGTCTTCATGTTTCTCCATTCGTTCTCCCTGTGAATTTTGAAGATGCGCAATGGTATTATTCATTCTTCTTTGGATAGTTGTGTGGTGGAAGAATTTGGTGTTTCTTTCCCCTTCTTTTAGCCATTTGATTCTTGATTTTTGTTTCCATAGCATTTCCCCTTGTTTCCTTCTTTCTTCTAGTTGCGTGAGAAGAGCTTTTTCTTGGCTTACTAATGCCTCAGTTCTGTCGCCTGTAATGATCTTCTATTGTAGCTCCGTCATACTTTGCTCGAGCATTTTTTGGCCTTGAAATATATTGCTAAAAGTGGTATGATTCTAATGCTTGATTTGCTTTTTGATATGCTTCAGCCTTTGTTGGAATTTATACATAGTTGAACCTCTAGAGGGAGTAAAGTTATCCCAAGCAGATTTGATTGTATTTTTGAAATCAGGGTGGGTGAGCCAAAAATTTTCAAATCTAAATGGTTTCTTGTTTGAGTTTCTAGGTCTTGTCCATTGAAGGGAAACAAGCCAATGATCTGAGCCTGCGATGGGTAGTATTGAGGGAGTGATGTCACCTCCCAAATGTACTGAGTTATCTGAGATGAGGAATCTATCCAGCTTAGAGGTGATTTGTTGAGATCCTGACCTTTTATTGTTCCATGTGAAAAGACCATTATGAAATGGTAAATCAATTAGCCAATTATTTTGTATGTATTCCTTGAAGTCGTTGCTTTCACTATCCAACTTCCTTCTGCCTCATTTTTTTTCCTCCAGTTGAGTGATCATATTGAAGTCACCTCTTGTGATCCATAGTGGATGGTTTCTTGTGGAAATGAGAGTTTCCAATGATTTTAGCAGCACATTCTTTTGCATAGAATCTTGAGGGAAGTACACATTTGTCAGATGACCATGTATATTGGTTCCTATGATGTGAAAATTGGCCTGGATGAGATGATGAGAGGCATGAAAGTCTATGAGGGAGATGTTTTTGCATATTCTAGGCTATAGCAGGCCCTCCCGAAGCTCCAGTTGCATCTACCGTGACAGTTTGGCATCCCGGCCAGGCTCTGGATAAAATAGAATCTAATGTACTAGTGTTACATTTTGTTTCCTGCATGAAGGGAATATGTGGTTTTTCATGTTGTATCATGTTTTTTATCATTCTGTATTTCCCGAGACTGTTGAGTCCTCGTACATTCCATGAGATGAGCTTCATGGTTGACCAGTTGGTAAGGATCTATAGTACTTAGTCAGCTTGGGGAACCTACTGGACTCCACTAGCATTTCCCCAATGAGGATGGTGCATTGTAAATCTGTCTTTCTTCCCCTTTTCTTTCCATCTTTCATGATGTGTTTCCCATCCCAACTGCTTCCTTGTTGTATGCCCAAGGTTCCATGCTGGTTCACCCTTGAGAGTACCACTTCTAGATTTTCGAGCTACCTGTCCGGTGTTTTGTCGAACTCTTTCTTTTTGCAAGCTTGTTCTAGACTGAAGATGTCTAGGTCTCCTAGATCAAAGCTCTCAGGTTCTTCTTCCATGTGACTATGTTGACTACTCTCAGCAATTTGGTGGTTTTTTTTAAGAGGGTCTGTCAAAACGTTGTCAATGTCCATTCCTTTTGGGGACCATAGTGCTTTGTTGTCATCTTGAAGGGGGATAGGTTGAGAAGCTGTTGGTTGCTGATCTGAGTTAGTCTCCGAGGATGGTTGACTAACATCATTGGGAGTAGGTACATCGAATGGTTTGGTGGATGGCACAAAAGTTGTCTTAACTATTTTGGAAGGGTCTAATTCTGGCATATTTGGGTTTGATAGAATGTCAAAACTGTTGCTGGTGGATGAGTATTGGAGGATGGCATTGCGTTTTTTGGTTCGTTAGGGGATTTCTTGTTATGCTTCTTTCTATTCGCAACTTTGGTGAACCCTTCATAGTTAGACTTTTCCACATGGTATGTAGGTTTAGGAGAGGCATTTAGTGGACAGTCACGGAATAAATGTCCATGGGCATGGCATTTCCTGCATCTAAAGGGCACATGTTCATAATCTATGGATTGAATCCATCCAAAGTTATCATGAAGGAGACTTATTGAATCTATAAGTGCTTTGCCTAGTCGCATGTAAATGCAGATGCGAGCATATGATGTGGATCGATGGAGCTTTGTTTCCTTTGCAATCTTTATAAACTCTCCTAGCCCGTTGCCTATAGCTTTGAGTGATTCTTCATCCAGTATTCCAGAGGTAAGGAGTACATACAAATCCAAACTGGTGCCCAGCTGAATTCTTCCTTGTTTGGATTGAAACTTTCTATCCAATCTCGTAGATATAGACCCACAACATTGAAGAAATAGGGTCCTCCATCTAGGATACGATTTTTGTCTTCAATACAGTTGAAGAGGGTCATGAAAAATCCTTTGGGGCCTAGCTATAGGGTAACATGCCCCTTGGGCTTCCATTTTGACGCTATCCATCCTTGCAGGGCTACCTTACTTGGCCAATAACCTATGAATTTACCGATAAGTGCATGGTCTTTCATATATTGGATTTGTGCATTGATTCTATGGTTGGGTAGATCAATATTGGGGCGTTCCACTGCAATGGGCTTGTAAATGAAAGACGTTGCCTTCCTTGGTTGTTCAGGTACCGTAGAGGTGTTCTCTTTTCCATTCTTCAGATCTACCGTTTCATTCTCTTCCTACTACTGTGCAGGTTGGACCGGTGGCTGTTCTACGCTCTGAGTTGAGGGTTGTTCAGTTTCATCCCCATGAGGTCGGTTTCCAGTGTTATGACCTATAGGGGGAGGCCACAGGGCCTCCCCCATCAGAATGTTCATTGGTTGTTTCTGTCAAGTCAGCTAGACCTGTGCTGGCAGTGATACTGCTTGATTTTGAGAGTATGCTACCTCTGTCGCTGTGCCATGGAAGGGTTTGTCAGAAACACTCATCAGCCATTTTCCCCTCTGCAGTCTGAGGTCTCTGGAAGGTGTTTGTAACCAAATATATATTTATTATTATTAATATATTATAATATAATATAATATATTTTTTATAAAATTAATTTTACTATATTGTATATATTATTAATATACTATTATTATTTATAGATAAGGTTAATATTATTAATATAATCTAACTATATCAATATGAATGATATTGATATTTATTATTAATATATTAATTAATATATATTAAATATTTAAATAATGGTGAAAAAAATAAGCATTATATATATAATATATATATATATATATATTATTTATATATATAATACACTTTTACGTACACATTTAATAATTATTAATGTTTTTGATCTATTTATAATCAACCAAATTAGTAAATGTGGCTGTGCTAATTCTACATGCTTTGAGAAAAATATATATATCTATTAAAAACTATAAAATGTTATCTTTTTAAATGACACTAAAATTGATAAAACAATTGATATTCATAAGTAAAAATGAAAATAGATGCACCAATCATAAAATCATGCATTCTCTCTTAATAGATAGATATATTATTTTCTACACGATATTCTTCGCAACAATTTTGAAATAAAACTCATGCCTTCATCTTGTAGTCTTCCATCTTATGATACAATGTTATCTTTTAAAAAAATTCAATACATAATTTAGGTCTCAAAACATAGCCTTGGGGTGTGTAATGAACATGAAAATAAGAGTATCCTATCAAGCTTACAAAAAAAAATATAAATGATATTTATATTTATATTAATAAATATATATTAAATATTTAAAATAATGGTGAGAAAATAAATAAGCTTTATATATATATTATATATATATATATATATATTATAATATATTTACATTATAACTTTAATATTTATTAATTTTTTTGATCTATATATGTCAACCACATTAGTAAATGTAGTTGTGCTAATCGTACTGCTTTGAAAAAATATATATATCTCTATTAAAAATTATAAAATGTTATCTTTTTAAATAACACTAAAATTGATAAAATAATTCATATTCACAAGGAAAAATGAAAATAGATGCACCAATCACAAAATCATGCATTTTATCTTAATAAATAGATATATTATTTTCTACACTATTTTCTTCCTAATAATTTTAATAATTTTGAAATAAAACTCATACCTTCATCTTGTGGCCTTCTATCTTATAATCTAATGTTATCTTTTAAAAAAATCAATACATAATTTAATTCTCAAAACATAGCTATACCCATAGTCCACATTGTACTCAGGTTTATAGTTTATTTAATTAATTTATCCTTGACTTGTGATAAATATGATAATTTTATTAAAAAATATAAGTAATTATTATTATTATAATATTTATTATTGTTTTTTAATATCTTATAAATAAATATCATTACGATAATGTAAAGTTTAGTTTACATTCAAATGCTATTATCAAAATTGTGAAAAATTTAGAATGAAACTAAATGAAACTAAATTTACAACTACCAACTAACTAATATATACCTCATAGATCTTCATATATCTTTAAAAACAATTTTACACTTATATTTGAGAATGGTTTAATTAAAACTTTAAATTTTATATAATTTATTTATAATAATGTAATTGTATGATTTTAGGTTGTTTGTGTATAATTTGATTTGATAGGGATCTTTCAAATATATTATATAAGTACGCTTTTGTAAGTTTTTGGAATTACAAATATTGATGAAGTGTAAAATTATAATTTTTATTTTTGATATTTAAAAGAAAATAAATGGAATTTTATATTTTAATTAGTTATTAATTTTAAATAAATAAAATTTTAATAACAATTATTTTATAATTTAAATATTTATTTTTCATACATAATATATGTAATTTTAAAATTCAATAAATATTTTAGTCCAAAAACATTTATTAAACACGATCATCAAACATGATTCCCCAAGTCACTGTCATTTCGATCATGATTCCCCAAGTCACTGTCATTTTTAAAGGGTCCCCATAGTGACCAACCAGAGTCCAATTATGCAGAGATGTAACAAGAAACAACGAAATCTCTGCCACTGGCCAAATTCATTGTGAAATCAAAGTCATTAGGTATATGTAGTTACCAAGAGATAGAATTCACCCCCAAGTGCTGGAACCATGAACACTAAGGGTTGATGGGCGTAATATTTGGGAGCGTTGTACATGAGTTTCCATGAATGTTCACGTGAGATAGGGAATTGAATTTTAATATGAATCAATAACTTTATTTATTTCATTTTTCATAAATATAAATTTAGGAATAAAATATTTTTAAATAAATAATTATTTACATAAATTAAATCATATCATTTTGAAAATTAGATAAAATAAATAATTTATGATTTTTATCATCATTTTATTAATAGTATAATATTTAACATATTTTTTAATTTAGTAACCATTTTTTTTTTTATTCTAAAGTTTTATTGTCGGCTATTTTTCAACCATATTTTATTTTTATTATTATTATTTTTGGTTTAATAAGACTTTTATATTATTTTATCTTGAAATAATCATGATTGTAAGTTCAAAATGTTGATCATCTAACTATTAAAATATAAATGAAGAAAATATTTAAAACAAAATATTTTATTTTTTCAACATATTTAACACATAATAAAAAAGGATTAAGTGATTAAAAATGTCTAATTATGACATGGAATCTAATGAAATAATCAAATCAATATAAAAATTTTGATTAATTATATTTTATTTCTCTAAAACTAAATTTCTAATAAAATATGATTACATCAAGTTTTTTAATGAGAATTTACAACTCTAATTTAATTTATTTGTGATTCCAACCTATTACATACAAATTTAAAATAAATATAAAATATATATTTTATTAACAGAATATTTTTTTTGACAGTATTAACTTATTTTTTTAAGGAGAATTTACACTCAAATTTAACTTTGTGATTCCAAAAATACAAACTCCAAAGCTTGTAACAAATTTTATTTTTCTAATTCTGCGGAGAGCATTCAGCTGATAGCAGGGAAATGTGATCCGCAAACATGTTGCGATCATAACCGACTGTCAGTTCTGAGTCCGTCAATGGTTAATAAATTACTTCACAATTTTATATCCCCAAAATCTATAGTAGAAAATAAAATTTTAACAACAAATGACGATCCTTCATGCATGGACATTTTCTACTGTCTCAAAAATCATTATTGTGAATTTGGTTGTGGTGTGTTGGTTCATAAATTTGAAACCCTTACAAATCATTCTTATTTGTAGTCACTGTCTCTCACGTTGCAGGTGCCCAGAACAATATATCTTAAATAAAGAATTTCCTAAAACTTAGTTGACAGCAGCTCTCATAATTCGCCGTAAAATACAGTAGATAAACGTGAAGAATAAAAAAATGATATTTCTCGAAGTGTACACTCGAGGGTAACAAGTCTCCTCCAAGTTATCAACCTATTTTTATTATTAAAAAAAATCATGCTATTTTTATTATTAAAAAAAATCATGTTAATCTTACACTTACAACACATACACTTACAACACATAAAATCTAATAGCAATAGATTGCAGCAAATAATGATGTTTGCCTTCATTGCTGGTTTGACAATTTTAGGATAGATTTTCTTACCAGAAAAACCATAAATAATAGAAAAACCATAAATAATATGAAACTCATCAATACTGATTGAACAAAATTATTGGATTTCTATTTATAAAAACAAATAACAATCCCATAATAAAAACTAAATTATCATAAATTTTCCCTATTAAAAACACACAAAATAAAAAGTCCCCCTATTAAAAACACACAAAATAAAAAGTCCCCCTATTAAAAACACAAAAAATAAAAGGCAGGGGCACAGATTCAGCCAAGGCTTACTCAATCGGGAATTATCATGAGGATCCGTTTCAAGGTTTCCATCTGCTGACGAGGAAGGCGAGTGTAAATATCCATACTCCTTCCTCCATCGTCTCTACCTGGGAAGAACATCAATCCTCCAATATCATTTATCGCTGCAGTCTGCGCCCTAAGTGGCTTACCCCACCCAAAGTCCAATTCATAAACAGGAAATTTGGGAGAATTCCCTGCACCAACAAAGTAACGGCCTCCCAGGGTTTGTAGTGCTAAGCTCGGCAGAGGGCTCCCACTTCGGATGCGGCTGTCAGCCCAGTCTGTCAGAGCACTAAACTGCTCTTCCGTGGTGCAGGAGTTGATGAGCTCCTGGATGAGAGCCGCGGCGAAACGAATATCTTGCCCCAAAAGCTGTTTTGCTCTGGTTCTGGCAAAGCCCATGCATGCACAGTTGCCAAAAAACGTTGCGGGTAAGGGGGGCCTTACTCGGCCTCTGCTATTAGCAATGATTCCAAAGTCAACGGCCTCTTCTTCCGGGACTTCTCGAGCTTTCATTACGCATCTCCAAAAATGCGCGCTAACAGCCACAAACGAACTCCGAGCCCTGGCGCGTTCCTTTAGCTTCCCAATCATTTCTTCATCAAAATGAAAACGAGAAATCTCGAAGTCCTCTATTTGGTGGTTCTTGTATTTCTGGACACTGCTGTCACTATTAATGTTGCAATCGCTTTTGCCCCCGTTGATTTCCCCATTCGTGGGCTGTAAATCATCTCGCATGAACTTGAAAATCTGAGCTCCCTTGATGTCGCCGGTGACTACTTCTTGAGCCCTGAAAGAAATGTTGGGCATTGCGCAATTGGTCTTCTGTTCGCGCTTGAAGATTGTTCTCATGTGCTCAGGTCTGTTGGAAATAGGAGATCCCCTGCTACATTCCGCCCAGCAAGTCATGAAATGCCAAAAGCCAACCCCGTCTGCAACAACGTGGTGAAGAGTGGCTCCGATAGAGATTCCGCCTCCGGGAAAAGCAGTCACCTCCAAAAAATAAGAATGCACGCAACAAATCAATTGAATTCCATATTTGCAATTAAAAAACGGAAAACCAGGGGATGAAACGGTTGAAGTTTTTTGAAAACCAAGAAGTTAAAGGATTGGCCATTTTATGGCATCATTAACGACCAATATATTAAAAGAAAATATCTTTAAATTGTTTAAGTTTATTTAGAGTAAGTTATACGTTTCAGGAGAGTAAAACAGTTTACATCTCTTCCACATATATCTTAAAAATATAAGAGTGGTTTTAAATATTATTTTTAAAATTTTTTAGTGTTAAAATTTGGTAGAAAATTTTGTGGCAAAATTTTAATTTGTGTTATTTAAATTAGTTTTTGACTTTATATAGATTCAATATCATAAAAAAACCCTTTCGATTGCCTCCAAATTATTCATCAAGTTTTTTATTTTAATAAATTCCTGCCTAAATTAAATAAAAAAACCCAAAAAAAACTCAAAAAATCTCACTAAATAACTAGAAAATTATATCTTAATAAAGATATTTGATGTATTCACTTATATTTATTCTTAATATGTGAAGTGCCATCTAAAAAATTGATAAATAGACTTTTCAATGGTATGATTGGATTCTTGTAATAATATAGTAATTTTTTATACTTATCAAATTTTTTGATATAAAAAATTATAAATGATATTTAATAAATTTGATTTGATATATGTAATAAATTTGATTTAAAGTGTTTGATGGCTTAATTCAAACAAAATAATTAAATAATTTATTTATAAAAAATTAAAAACGTGATGTTATTAATCGTTATGTAATAGAAGAGAAGACTTAATCTATTTGCAATATCTTTTGTTCACATTAAATATATTCATAAGATATATTCTTAATTATTTAATTATACATTTATTTATAATTATAATTTAAAATTGTTAAGTTTTTTAACCAATTTAAGATATAATTTGATTTTAATTTAATTTTGTTTCTAAATAAAATTTTTATAATTGAAATGTAAAATTTTAAAAATATATATAATCTTATTTTTTAATCTATAATTAGATTATGAATTTATCTAATTAATAATATATTTATATTATCATATAAATTCCCGTTATAATATATAATATTATTTCTCTATAAGATTAAAATTTCTTATTTTTAAATTTTGTTGAAGTTTATCAATACATAGTTATATATATAATTGACATTTGATAATTTGATAATTAATTTTTATTACTGATATATAGATATATATTTTTAATTAAATTTAAATATAAATAGTTATCAATATAATGATTGATTGATAGATTAATAGATTATTTGAATGGTAGTTAATTAATTAGAACCATATTGAAATATATAATTATAAATATAAATCATTCTTTATTTTTTAAATATAATATACAATATTTAGGAATAAAATTTGGTTAAATGTTTCAAACCAAAAAATAAATAATTTGTTATAATAATAAACAACAATTCTTATCATATAATTAATCAACAAAAACAATTTCAAAATCATAATAGATTACAAGAACTTAAAATAGAAAAAATATATATCATAATTTTATTTTTTAATAATGATATTAATAAAATACAAAAATACAACAAAATAAATTAAAATTATTTATTATTACCCTTTTTACTTTAATACAGCATCTTATACATATATTTAAAATACAAAAAAAACAGCACAGTGTCTTTAAAAAAAAAAACACTTCGAATCCAGATATATACATAAATTTTGCATTCCCCAAACACTCGAAGGGAATGAAAATATCCTATTTTAAACCCAAAACAAATGTGTATACCTGTACTGAGAGAAAGGGTCCTTGGTAGTTTTCAAACTTTGAACCATCGCGGATTCGAATAAGTTGCTCAAAAAAACCTTTGTGACGAAAATCATCCTTTTCCAGGTCCTCGAAAGGCACATCGATCGATGCTTCCACGAATTCAACACCGCAATCGTTACAGTCAATTTCAGGTCGACTCGTTTCTCCGGAACCCTTGTTGCTCAAACGACCGGCAATTGGATAAAAGTCAACCAGAACTAACGAGAGGCTCCTCTTGAGCATATCCGTGACAGTACTAAACTCCATCCCTGGACTTAATTTATAGAACAGAAGGGAATGAGTGTTTATAACGGGAATCCAAAACAAATCGAGGCTGGAGAGAAACATGGTATGCTTCTCAGTGGGGATGGCCGGCACCACCGTTGAAACACCCAACATCTTTATTTTTACTTGCTCTTCAGCCATAATCGTCGCCTGCTTACAGATCTGCTTGGCGCTGAGACAAAATTGACTGAACAGATATAATTCTGAATACATACGAAGCCAATGTTGGTCTCTATTTAATTGCAATAGTCAACATAAATATGTGGGCATTAGAAAGCCACGCACGCTTACAATAATTCACACGCACATTTGTGGGCATTTCAAGGCCACGCATACTGACTTGAGATGGGGTATGAAGAATTTTCTGTCGAAGTTCTCATCTGACGGTTGCCCTTTTAGGTTGCCAGAATTTTAGATTTAGGTGCCATACAGTTTTCCGCAAACTGATAAACACATGTTTAATGCTATTGATTGAAGGTCTTAACCAATCAAGATCACGCATAGCTTTCAGCAATCATTTTAAGATAACGCATATCTCCATTGAAGGTTATATCCAATCAAAGATCGCCCATGCTTTTCAGCAATTATAATGAAGAAACGCATAACTCCATTGAACGTTATATCCAATCAAAGATCACGCATGATTTTCAGCAATTATAATGAAGAAGGAATCAGCTGAGATGTGGTTCTTGCTTCAACGGAAATCTTGGTTGAATGAAGGAGAGAGCTACTTGATCGACACGGTTAGGTTTGTGTACTTAATGATACATATCTCTTTCATAGATAGATAGATAGATATTGAGGTAAAAAAATTATAAAAAATTATGTATTAGAGGTGTTTGAATCATATTTTTGATGGTGAAAATAAATTTAGTACTATCAAAAACTTTTGGGGCATACGTTGAAGTTTGACAGTTGTAACCTGCATTTACAGAAATCCCTGCCAAAATTTCTATAATTTTCTGAACAATTTAAAAAAATCATACAGTAGAGGTGTTTGAATCATGTTTTTAATGGTAGAAATAGATTCAACACAATTAAAAACCTCTAAGACACATGTTCAAGTTTGACAATTATAATCTGAATTTACAAAAATCCCTACCAAAATTTTTATAATTTTCCGAAAAAAACAAATTATTTAAATTCCCAAATTACATAACCCAGATTTTTCACTAAATTTCTATCATTTCCCGAAAAAAAAAACAATCTACCGCATTATGTAACCCACATCTGTCACCTTTCAAACTAACAACTTTACCGACTTGATTGTATCTTTTAACTGATCAACCTTAACTTGTATTCACGTTAAAATAACAATTTCAACCGATTTGATGGGTTTTTTTAACAGAATCAATGACCTTAACTTGAACAATGTCCAACTTATTTCGACAATACCAAATAATATGTTTATGAATTCAATGACAAAGATGCAGTAACCGCAGCTAAGATCAAATTTTAATGGTAAGCGTTTATCTATTTAAAAAGGCTGTAGCTTTTATAAAATTTACCTTATTTTTATAAATATTATGAGTGGCTTCTAAAATAGACTTATAATGATTAATTGGTTGTGCCTCTTTCCGATAAATATAAAGTTTTGTGTTTTTTTTCAGATAATATAATTTGCTTAATTGTTAGTAATTTTCCTTCAACTTATACAAAAGAAATTTAAATGTTATTATAAACTATAAAATATATATTGTCATAGGTACTAAAAAGTACTTACCATATTTCTATGGCTTCTATCCTTTATTTCTAATCGCCATTTAGAATATTTTATTTTACCGTAAAATACAAATGTTGTTATAAACTATTCTATATTATTATATGTACTAAAAAGTATTTATCATTTTTCTATCGCTTCTATCTCTCTTTCTAATTGCCATTTACAATATTTTATTTTACGGTAAATGGCAATTACAAAGTTATAAATATTATTATAAACTATTCTGTATTGTCATATGTACTAAAAAGTACTTTGTCATTTTTTCATCGCTTCTATCTCTTTTTCTAATTGCCATTTAGAATACTTTATTTCACTGTAAATGGCAATTACAAAAAGAGAGGGATGTAATGGCTTCCTAGGTAAGTTTTAAATGAAGTGATTTCAATTTTGAAGATGGTGAAATGAAAGTAAAGTATCAAATAATATTAAATATGCTCACGATTTACAATTGAGAAGTAATCTATAATTTCAAACCTACATTAAAAAAATTAAATTGAACTCAATTTAAAATTTGACCAATAAAAATAAAGTCAATTCTTTTACTCATTTCTCTTACATCAAATTCTACAACATTCCCAAATTTTAGGATTGAGAAGTGACATAGCATTTCCAACCACAAACAATAATATTAATTCTTATGCATATTTTTGGTCATTTCAAGGCCAAATTAGAAATGTTTTGGACAAGTGTGAGGTGCGCGTTTGTGGGCATTTCAAGCCCTCCGGAAAACGTGTTGGAAAAATGTCAGAACATTAGATTTAAACTAATAATTTAAATGATCATTTGAGAATAGAGAAGTCGAGGTTGTTCAAATAAATTTTTAGATATAGAAGTTCATTTTATCAACTTTATTTTACACAACAAATCACCTCGCAACTTTCGAGGTGACATCAAATAATATCTTAATGACTTCAATACCATGTTACTGTACTGACTCTGTTATTTTAATTACGCCATGGGACGAATCCAAGTATCCATTCATCAACTACCACAAATTCAAACCAACAATTCTGCCACGAACAAAAATCTATAAATTTCAAAACCTACCATGCAATATTGCAATTATTTAGAGAACTTAACTGTATACCACATTCAAAACGAATAAATCAACTTTTTCACCACAACAAATGACTTTTGAGATCACACCAAATAATATAGGAATGACTTCAATTCCATGTCATTGTAGTGACTCATTTTAATTAGCCTATGGCACGAGTCCAATTACTTTGTCATCACCTACTCCGAATTCAAACTGTGGGACACTTAATCTTTTAGGGTTGGCGTGGAATGTGAACCACCACCGGTGTCTGGACCTGCGGTTTGTGCGACGGGCACGACGACTCCACCATGCGAAGTGCGTGCAAAACATGAAACGGAATGAACCTTGGGCGAGTTTATAAGGTGTTGGGCGAGTTGAGGGGGCGGTCCCATGAGTTGGGTGGGCCGACCATCCTCCGGGCGAGACAACACATTATGAACGAGCGGCCGGGCGTTTGGTGTGGGTCGGCCGGGTGACACAACCCGCCACCCGCCCGCATATATTGGAGGGCATTTGGAGGCAAACGACCATCCATCAATCATTCGATCAACAAGTTTGAACACGGAGTTCTGAAGTGGGTGGATGAGGCTGCACGACGGGAGGAACTCGGGTGAGATTTCGTTCATAAAAGTCGTTCGGAAAGTCGTTAGGGAAAATCGTCCGGAAAGTCGTTCAAAAAAGTCATTAAGGAAGTTGTTCGGGAAACTCGTTCGGACAGTCGTTCAGAAAACTCGTTTGGACAGTCGTTCGGAAAAGTCGTTCAGAAAAGTCGTTCAGAAAATTGTTTGGACAGTCGTTCGGCAGGTCGTTCAGGCAGGTTGTTCAGACAGTCGTTCGGGCAGATCGTTCAGGAAGGACTCGAGTGAGGTCGTTCGGGTGACCCGGGTGAAGTTGTGTGGCGACCCGGGTGAGGTCGTTCGGGCGAACCGGGTGAAGTCATGTGGCCACCCGGGTGAAGTCGTGCGGCGACTTGGGTGAAGTTGAACGGGTGAATGGGTAGACATGCGGATGGGCGGCCGGGTGAGGGTGCGTCGTGCACGACGAAACGGTGAAGTGTTGAGATTGTGAACGGAGGTGTGTCTCGGTTGGAGACGCCCATGTGTGGCGACTTGGAGGTGCACCCGAGTTGGGCAAACAACACGATCGTGCGACGAGGTGAACGAAGGGTTGGTGAGTCATGCGGTGACCGTGGAGAGGTGCCGACGAGCTGGGCAACCGAGTTTGCCGAAGTTGTGAAAAAATGGTTGTGTAAATTTGGGGTTTCCCAAGATTTAACTTGTGCATTGTAAAAATTGAAGATTGTATAATATATTGATATTGGGCAGACTCATATTGCAGGGAGTTGCCCCTCCCTTTATACTGTTGTGCATTTCTCTTGTATAATGTTGTTGATAATGAATGTGTATGGGTGTTCATTGGTATAAAGACACATTAATAATACTTGGTAATGAAAAATAAACTAAGTATGGATGGTTAAGGCGTAGACTACAATCATAAGTATTGGTGAAAAGAAAACGGTTGGTAGTGCCGCACCTCGCCCGCACGGTTGAAAGACCACCGTAGGCTTGGGGGCGTGACAGTTGGTATCAGAGCTGGTGTAGCTTGCGGATGAAAGCTGATACACAACTTGAAAGTTGGTATCAGAGCTGGTGTAGCTTGCGAATGAAAGCTGATACACAGCTTGACAGTTGATATCAGAGCCGTGAACAAGTTCGGGTGTTGAAGCATTGAAGCTGATACACAACTTGACAGTTGGTATCAAAGCAATGTTGCTCTTGACGAAGTGACAGTGGAAGCAGGTACTTGCAGGTGAAGGAAGCTAGTTTCACATACAAGTGGAACAAGGGTCGGTTCATGGTTGCAGGGAAATTGGTGAAGCTGGTGAAGGTTGGAACCGGGTGTCGTAGAGTTGGGCAGGCGGTACTACGTGCTGTTCATACGATTTGGGCACTTGTCAGGTGGGCAAGTGGGACTGCGTGTGGGCAGGTATACACGGTTTAGGCGTCTGTGGACCAAACAAAGCGCGAACTGGGAAAGACGTGCAACAAGGCATGGCAGATTTGGAAGAATGCGAAGGGAAGCTCTTGCTTACCTTATACAGGTTGAAGCGGATGAAAAAGGAGAATCCCCGAATTTGATAGAAGCTTACAGTCTTGGAAAAGAATGTTGAAGATGAGCTTCTTCAACTTGGATGGACAATGGAGCAAGGTGAAGTTGCAGATTGTACTGACAAGGAAGAGGAAGCCATGATAGTTGAAGATGTTGCAGATATGATCATGATGGGGGATGAGCTTTAGATTGATCAAGTTGGACCAGGATCGTGTAGTTTGCAGACATGTATGGATGAGGGTACTCTTATGGAGGAACCTCATGATGATGATGAAGTAAGTACTATTGATACTTGTGTTTCATTTGAGCATTTGGTAGATGGACGATATGCAGGGAAGGGCAAAGTCAGTTTGTCGATGTTAGGGAGCATCTTACCATGGGTGACTATGATGAGACCTTGTATGGAGAAGCAAGGATTGTTGATTGTTGCAGAACTTGTTGGGGTTGTTTGTGACCTTATGGTAGAAGGTACAAAGGCCCGTGACAAGAGTGGAACTTGATGATCGCTGTGGAGGAATGGGTCATGCTTTAGTCACATTGGCTAATTGCCCGGCATGACCCATGGATAGATTGGAGGGCACACTCTTGGGTGGACATCTCATGTCCGAGACCAAAAGCAAGTCTTGGTGGAACCTTTAGTGGAGGAGCTATGATGGAGAGACTCATGTGATGATGATATGGTTGGGTGACCGAGTTCACTAGACCGAAGATTGCAGACTTGGGTGAGGATGACCGATTGTTGTGATGGGTCTATTTGGTTGGACTACATGACAACTTAGTCATGGACATCAAGTTGGAGACATGGAGCATGGCAGTCTTATGCAGGGACATTATGTGGGAGCACTTATAGAGCTGTCACTTATGGGCATCCAATGAAGAGTGCCAAAACAGGGATGTTATGCAGATGGATTTGCTGATGTGACATGGAGGCTTATTACTTATGAGCCGATGGAGAGGTTGTGCACTCTTGTACAACAAGGCCATGGACTTGGATGGAGTTGTGAGCAGACTATGGACCATTCTTACTACATGGAGAGCTGAGGCATCTTGCAGAGACCCTTGGGCCGAGACTTGTATGCTTGCTGAGATGTTGGTTGGGGATGGCTTATGGAGCTCATGATGACATGAGGTTGTTTCGACTTTTGGGGACTTCATATATGGTGGACTTGGAGGATCTAATGCATTGAGGAGCTGAAGTCAAAGACTTTGATGCAAGATGGGGTGCATACTTTCAAGTACATGTATGGGAATGGCTTGAAAGAGTGACTTGATGTAGAGGATTGATATGAGACACTTTGTAGTGATGGAGTTACGATGATGATGATGCCTTGGTGGCAACACTTGGGCATGGGTTGAGCCGAGACTCAACTACTTTGGACAACATGTTGCAGATGAGATGAGGACTACTTCATGGACCTGAGCACGGCTTACACTTATGGGGATGGATTCTTGATTGAGTTGATGATGTGACAGGATGCTCAGAGAAACGACTGATGGTAGCATGAGGATGTGCATTCTCATGATTTGAGCGTGACAGTTGGATTAGCTACTCGACTAGTTCAGACATGGGGGCCGGTGTGTACAGAGATGTGTTAGCATTATGTTGGAGTATCATGGCAGCAGTTCACATGAGGATGACACATGATGAGGTCGACACGAGATGTTGCAGTGGGCATGTAGCTTGAGATGGAGGGGCCAACCTTCCACGATGGAGAGCAGCATGTGGAGATTGTGACATGGTGGTTGATGATCATGGATTCACATGATTTCCGATATATGGCATACCGATGGGGTGTATACCTTGGTATGGTGATCTTGGTGACAGATTGTTGCCAGGATGAGATATTGTCGAGGATGACAATGACTTCCAGCAGGGGAGGATGTCAGGACCTGCGGTTTGTACGACAGGCAGGGCGACTCCACCATGCGAAGTGCGTGCAAAACATGAAACGAAATGAACCTTGGGCGAGTTTATAAGGTGTTGGGTGAGTTGAGGGGGTGGTCCCATGAGTTGGGCAGGCTGACCATCCTCCGGGCGAGACAACACATTATGAACGAGTCAGCCGGGCGTTTGGTGTGGGTCGGCAGGGTGACACAACCCACCAACCGCCCGTATATATTGGAGGGTGTTCGGAGGAAAACGACCATCGGTCAATCATTCGATCAACAAGTTCGAACACGGAGTTCTGAAGTTCGTGGATGAGCCCGAACGACGGGCGGAACTTGGTTGAGAACTCGTTCACAAAATTCATTCGGAAAGTCGTTCGGGAAAATCGTTCGGAAAGACGTTCAGAAAAGTCGTTCAGGAAAGTCATTCGAGAAAATTGTTCAGACAGTCATTCAGAAAACTCGTTCGGACAGTCGTTCGGAAAAGTCGTTCAGAAAAGTCGTTGAGGAAAGTCATTCGGACAGTCGTTCGGCAGGTCGTTCAGGCAGGTCGTTCAGACAGTCGTTCAGGCAGGTCGTTCGGGTAGGTCGTTCAAGCAGGTCGTTCGGACAATCACTCAAGTAGGTCATTTAGGCAGGTCATTTAGGCAGGTCATTCGGAAGGTCGTTCAGGCAGGACTCGGGTGAGGTCATTCGGGGGACTCGGGTGAAGTCGTGTGGCGACCCGGTTGAGGTTGTTCGGGCGAACCGGGTGAAGTCGTACGGTGACTTGGACGAAGTTGAACGGGTGAATGGGTAGACGTGCGGACGGGTGGGCGGGTGTGGGCGCGTTGTTCATGATGAAACGGTGAAGTGTTGAGATTGTCAACGGAGGTGTGTCTCGGTTGGAGTCGCCTGTGTGTGGCGACTTGGAGGTGCGCCCGAGTTGGGAAAACAACACGATTGTGTGACGAGGTGAACGAAGGGTTGGTGAGTCGTGCGGTGACCGTGCGGAGGTGTCGACGAGCTGGGCAACCAAGTTTGTCGAAGTTGTGAAAAATTGGCTGTGTAAATTTGAGGTTTCCCAAGATTTAACTTGTGCATTGTAAAAATTGAAGATTGTATAATATATTGATATCGGGCAGACTCATATTTCAGGGAGTTGCCCCTCCCTTTATATTGTTGTGCATTTCTCTTGTATAATGTTGTTCATAATGAATGTGTATGGGTGTTCATTGGTATAAAGGCACATTAATAATACTTGGTAATGAAAAATAAACTAAGTATGGACGGTTAAGGCGTAGTCTACAATCGTAAGTATTGGTGAAAATAAAACGGTTGGTAGTGTCACACCTTGCCGGCACGGTTGAAAGACCACCATAGGCTTGGGGGCGTGACAACCGTAGTCCAAAAAACGACTTGGAATATGAATCTAAGGGTCACACCAATGTACTATATATATGTATCATTATGAATAATAGATGCGAATCAATGTTTATAATTCATATTTAGCCTTCATTGTGTATGTGTTTGACATGGTATTAGAGAGCCATCGCCATGTATGTGTTTGACATGGTATTAGAGCGGGCATACTGTAGTGTCCTATCTAGGGTGCTAGATTGGTCTAAATTTATTATCAACCAGGGTGCGTATACTTAGAGGCGTGTGCCTAAAATATATAAGCATAAAGGATCTACTTTAGACCTATGATTCCTAAGTAAAATGCTGAGATTAGATCTAATGTTAAACTATCAATCAAAGCTTTAACTAAGCATCAAACCATATGTTATTAACAACTAAAATGCAATCCATAACGTGCTATCTATCACTATCTCTAAAGGCTTCAGTCTCCTTACAGAGACACCAACATGAAACCCCTGTTCAATGTCACTCAACAGTCATGAATATTTAATGTAAGCATGCAAAGTAAAAATCATAAGCATCGTCCATATCAGTGATTTACAAACAACCCTGGATCGAATCCTTTACAGGATGTAATTCACAATCCAGATGAGGGTTTGTTCAAGCACATGCACAGACATCTAACAGCGCATTCATAAACACAAACGTAAGCATCAATCAAATCTCTGAGCATATAAATCGATACCAAATACCATTCAAATGCTTGACTGTAAAATGAAATTAAAATCACAATGCAAATACAATGCAAACGTAATTAAAATGTCGGTATACCATGCACGCAGGGCCCGTTCGCGTCCTTGGCACACCACGATCACAGTATTAAGCAATGCACAGAGATTGTAATGCAATCTTATATTAAACCAGAAGGTCTGTTCTGAAGAGACAATGAATGTATATGTAAAACGTAACAGTCTGCAATATCCAAAAGGTAGGTAGTTAGGTAAACGAACATATAACCCGGTTCGTCCTTTTAATTACATACATTACATCCTTTGAAAAATGGAAGTTTATCCATGGGCAGCTGTTGCTGCTTTTGTAAAAACGCAAAGATGTTCCTATCCTAACTTACGCATATAAAAACTAGGAAACAACTTAAAAATCGAATGGATTGTAACTGAGTGTTGTTGCTACCTTTGTGCCAACATGCCATAGTTGACCAGGTGTTGACCGTGCATATAGGAGGGATGTTTCCGCTGCGGGATAGGTGCTTGTCCATGCTTGGACATTCCTCTTTTCGCCCATACCTTTCGCTCTGGCCTGGCTGTCAT
>APFE030806907.1:36888-55835 GCA_000404065.3 Pinus taeda | reverse complement strand
CCACGTAACTCCATACCAACCGGAATAGCCTCAATGCTCTCAATGCCAGGCGGAAGCTTTAGATACAGGGTGTAATCAAACATATCCTCAGACTCTGCCCTATTCGTCATACTATGCGGAGAAGAAGACTTGCAGGGATGGCTATCTTTTTGAACCTCTGAAGGATCCCTAAAAGATTCCAGGGGCTCTTTCCCTTTGAAGCCTCTGATCTCTTGGAGAGCTTCCTTCTGCTCAGCAGAATAGCCAACAGTGCTATCCTCGTCCATCTTACTTTGATTTCCCGGACTGTAGGAGCTATCCTTACTCTTGGAGGAATTGTCCGTGGATGGGAGAGTTCTTTCTTCCTTATCCTCGTCCGAGCTTCCATCCCCCTCATCCTCTTCTTCAAAAATGACTGTTATCATCGCCTTGATCACTGGTTTATTCTTCTTGCGTCTGTAGTAGAGAGTCGCAGTCTGCACTGCGTTGCAAAGATCTTCTACCGAATTCTCTGAGTTCCCTGAGGGAGGTGAGGCACAAGCCAAAGGCGAAATTCTCCGCGGGCTGGAATGGTTACTACCGCTAGTGCCACTCTGGCTCCTCGAATTACCACCCCTTCGTGGCCTACGATAGCCAGCTCGTGGCGCCATGGAAAAAACAGGGCGAGGGGTGACGGCCTTGAGCCTTCTGATACCCGGAAGAACTTCACAGGGCGTGAAACAAAGGCCCTGCCTCGGATGAACCAGGCGGAACCACCCCACGGACGACAAGCGACAACACCCAACAGCAAACAGCAAATTCCCCTGAACCCGAATGAAATACCCAGCATTCAAAGACAGAGACCACTGAACTAGGCGGAGCCGCTCCTCGAACGACAAGCGACAACACCCAACCGCAAACAACAAATTCCCCTGAACCCAGTAGGAGTACCCAGCATCCAAAGACAGTATCCACTGATCCAGGCGGAACCACCCCACAAACGGCCAGCGACCACACCCAACAACAAACAACAAATTCCCTTGAACCAGGTTGGACCAACCAACAGTAGAAACCAGGCGAGACCACCCAACAGTAGAAACCAAATTTAACAGGGCCAGACTAGTCGGACAGGGGAGGAACTCGAGGGTGGTAAACCTGCCCTCCAAGCTTCTCTCCTCCACGAAGAACTGAACCGCCGAATGACCAAAACCAGAGCAGAGAAACAGCGACATAATGGGACTTATGTTCTCCATGAAAAACCCAGTGCAATGAATAACTGAACATTGGAAAACCCAGCGCAATGAATCGCCATAAAAGCTCCCATCGTCCTTTTGGGCCATGACCAGCCCGAAGCCCATGTCATCCACCTGTCCGCAGCGTGAAGGCATGTCCTCGGCGCGTGGGCAGCTCATACAGCTTTAATGCAGACAATACACCCGCATCCGGGGGGACTGGATTTTTGCTCTGAATATCCTTCCTGAGAATCTCTTGAAATGTGGTCCAATCTGTCTCCGAGACATGACCCTGAAGTAATCCTTCGAAGTGATCCTGCCCTCTGTCCACTCCCAGATTTGCCAAAAAGTCTGCCAGTTTGTTCCCTTCACGCCTTATGTGGTTGAAAATGGTGGCTCTGTTTTCCTTAAGCCAGGATTGCAGAAGCTCCAGCCTAGAAACCATTCTCCAGCGCTTACTGACTTTCTGTGCCTCTGTTCCTTGCTGAATCTTAATCGCCATATTGATTAAGATTTGGGAATCCCCTTCCACAATTAAAGGGGAGAAGCCTTCCTTTTGGGCAATATTGAGACCCTTCCAGAGTCCTTCAAGTTCAGCCACATTATTGGTGTTCCAACCCATGGAGCCAAAGAAGACTTTCCGCACTTGTCCTTCGTGATTTCTGACTGCGCCACCATATCCTGTAGAGCCAGGGTTACATTTTGAAGCCCCGTCAAAGTTGAGAATGAAGGTGTTGATAGGCGGTGGGACCAGATTGCTGGGATATCCTTCTGTTTGCTGGAAATGATAGGGAGAATGGTGGGAAACTGTAAGTGAAGTTGCCAATTATTCCATATTGCTTGCTCCTTATTATTGGACGGGAAATCCTCCTGGGACCATCTTTGGAGGGATAATGTTTCCTATACATTCTTATAAATTATCTGCCAAACCTGCTGCTCATCCATTGATTGGTTTTTGAATATTCTGCGATTTCGCTCTTTCCATAGGTTCCACATTAAAATGCCTAGGATTATTTGCCATAGAGTGTTCAGAATGTTACTTTGATAAGGTGCCTGAGGCCAGTTGCGAATAGTGTTGTTTAAGTCTCCTATTTTGCGGCCTTCCTTTTGACAACGGAAAGTGACTTTCTCCCATAATATCCTGCTAAAAGGACAGAGTTGCATGAGATGCACAGCAGTTTCTTCTTCCATTTTACAATTGAGACATATTGAAGGTCCTTCGAATTTTCTCTTTCTGAGATTGTCCCAGGTGAGAATTCGGTTGTGGGAGAGTAGCCAAAGGAAAGTGGAGATTTTGGGCCAGATCCTTGGACTCCATACTTTTTCCCATAACTTGTCTTTGATCAGCTGATCTTTGAGAATCAGGAGATACGCTTCTTTGGTAGTATAAGTGCCTTTCTCTTCATATCCCCACCTCAGCTTATCCGGCTCCGTTCCTTGTAAGATTTTCCTCTTTTGGAGCTCGTCTACGAGGGTTCGTTGAACCTCCTCCGGACTGTCTAGTAAAATTACTTGACCCATTTTCCAGATGCGGCGATCCGTGTCCTGTGTGTTTTGCCAAAAGTAATTTACTGTTTCCTTTGATTGAATATGGTGCATTGGAATTCCTTGTATGACATTGCCGAGACTAGGGAATTGCTGCCAGGAGTCCGTCCAAAATCGCGCTGTGCCTCCATCCTTTACTTCCCAGAAGCTGTGTTTTTGGATAAGATCTCTGTGCATTAGTGCTGAATTCCAGATAGATGAGCCTTTGCTAGTTTCTGTCATTCTTATACGCTCCTCCAGAGGTAAGTTGTTAGCGTATTTTCCCGTCCAGAATTTGGCCCACAGCGTGCCTGGGAAGGCTAACCATTTCCACCAAATTTTAGCTCCCATGATCACATTGCTGTGTTCAAGATCTCTGAGACCAATCCCTCCTGCTTTCTTCAGAATACAAGCTTTCTCCCATTTGACTAAGGCCCATTTCCTGTTAAGACCAGAGCTGCCCCACAAGAAATTTCGCTGAAGCTTTTTTATGGCTTTTAGGACCCATTTTGGCGCGGCTAGTATTGAGAATAGGTATAAGGGCATGGATTGTAAGACTGCCTTAATTAGCACTAGTCTGCTGGCCATATTGAGAGAACGATGAGTCCACAGCAAGAGTCTTGATTCCAGCCTTTCCGAAAGGGAGATCCAGGAAGAATGCTTCTGAGCGGAATCTAGGAGAGGGGCACCTAGGTATTTGGAGGGCAGAATAGCAATAGAAAAACCTAGGATTCGAGCTATGGATCTCTGAGTGATGAAGTGGGTATTGAAGAAGAATATTTGGGATTTGGCTCTGTTAACACAAGCTCCAGAAGCTGCTGAGAAGTTGGAGAGCAGAGAGTTTAAGGAGCAGGCTTCCTGAACAGAGGAGTGACCAAAGATCATGTTATCATCTACAAATTGTTGATGAGAGACAGTGGGAGCATCATGGAGATTTAGACCTCTAAGCTCATGGGATTGAATTGCTGCTGAAAGACTTCTTCCCAGGCCTTCCGCCATTGTAATAAACAAGAAGGGGGATAGAGGGTCGCCTTGTCTCAAACCTCTAGAGGGGCGGAAAGTAGAGGTGTGGATCCCGTTAATCAGGATAGAAAAGAAAGCAGAGGAGACAAGACTGAGAATCCATCTGATCCATGCATTGTCAAACCCGAACGCACTTAAGATTTTTTCCATATATTCCCATCTTATGCTATCAAAAGCTTTTGAAAGATCAATTTTTAGAAGCATACTTGGTTTTTTTGAATTCTTGAGAGAGTGGATTATTTCATGAGAGAGAATTATACCATCGGTGATTTGCCGCCCTTCAACATATCCGTATTGCTCAGGGGAGATGATGCCTGGGAGGAGCAGTTTTAATCTTAGCGCTACAACTTTGGAGACGATCTTGTATATAATGTTGCAAAGGGCAATAGGCCTGAATTTGTTTGGTGTGTTGGAATCCTCCGATTTCGGAATCAAGGCTATAAAAGTTGCATTCAGGCCTGGATACATCCATCATAAGCTTCTTGACTCTTCTACGATCTGCCACACTTCCCATTTGATTAATTCCTAGAAGTGGTAGAAGAAATTCGAAGAGAAACCATCGGGACCAGGCGCTTTGCCGGCCTTTAAGGATTTTACAGCCAATTCTACCTCTTGGAGACTAATTGGTTTGAGAAGCAAGGAATTTTGCTCCGCAGAGACCAGCCGCGGGATGTGCCTGGTGATGCTGTCGATGGCGTCCCTTCTATTTATGTTCGGTTCTTGGCTAATCCCTTTGAAGTAATGCATGAATTCCTGTTCAATCTCTTCTTGGTTCACCAGTTTCCTTCCTTGAGCATTGGTGACTTGAGTAATTTGATTGTGCATTCTTCTTTGAACAGTGGATCTGTGGAAGAAACTTGTGTTCTTCTCTCCCTCCTTCAGCCAGCGTATGCGGGATTTTTGTTTCCACAGCACTTCTTCTTGCTGCTCTCTTTCAAGGAGTTTGCCTTCCATTTCCTGTTCCTTGAGCGTTAATTCCTCTGTTCGCCCTTCTAAGATTAATCTCTGCTGTATTGATTTGAGATCTTGAAGAATCTTTTCCTTTTCCTTAAAAATGTTGCCAAAGGTTTGCTTATTCCACCTCTTGATTTCTCCTTTGAGCATCTTCAATTTTTTTTGGAACCTTGCCATTTTAGATTGTTCAATGGGATTGCAATTTTGCCAAGTGGTAGTTATGAATTCCTTGAAATCTGGATGGGATAACCAGAAATCTTCAAATCTGAAAGGTCTTTTTAGATTATTGCCAGGCCTGTTCCAGAGCATTTCTATTGGCCAATGATCCGAACCTGAAAAGGGAATGATGTGAGTTGTGAATTCTCCACCTACATGGACGGCATTGTCAGAAATCAAGAACCTATCCAGTCGGGATGCAATCTGCAAGGGGATGACTCTTTTATTCGTCCAAGTGAAGAGGCTGTTTGCTGTGGGTAAGTCTATAAGCCAATTGTTCTGAACAAAATCTTTGAGCAGAGTACCATCCTTATTGGATCTGCAGCGACCCCCCATCTTTTCCTCCGAAGAAGCTATCATATTAAAATCTCCCCCCGTCACCCATAACGGATGTTGCCGAGCATGGTTAAGTTGCGCTAGTGTGTTCAAGATTGCAGCCTTCTGCTGCGTTTCTTGAGGAAAATAGACATTCGTTAGATGGCCATAGATATTAGTACCTAGAAGATGAAAAATGGCCTGAATGAAGTTTTTATTGGCATGAATATTGTTTAACTGTATCTTCCTTGCATCCCATAAAATTGCAAGTCCCCCTGAGGCTCCTTGCGAGTCTACTGCTATCACCTGACCTCCAGGCCATGCTTTAGCAGCTGCTGTTTCCAAGAAATTCAAAGAACATTTAGTTTCCTGAAGAAATAAAATTGATGGTTTTTCTTCCATGATCAAAATTTTTAGGAGTTTCCTTTTCCTAGAGCTATTGAGCCCTCTTATATTCCAAGATATCAATTTCATTGGGAAGGATTTAGGTTGGAGTTGAAATACTTAGTGAGTTTGGCATATCTGCCTGACTCCACTAGGACTGCTCCAAGCTTGATGGTTCTTTCCAGAGCAGTTTTCCTCCCTCTTTTTTTGCTGTCTTTGAATGCAAATTTGCCATCCCATTTGCTACCTGTTTGAACTCCTAGGGAGTGTGTCTTCTGAGCTTTGGTTAGTATTTCTACCAAATCCTCAACCTGTGTTTCATGAATTTTATCAAAATTGCCCTGTTTACAGGCCTGTTCCAACCCAATAAGATCGAATTCCTCGAGATCGATTGATTCGCTGTCATCATCCATGGGTTGTGTTGCTTGCTGACTTACTGCTATTTCCTTCCCTTTATTCTCGCTCTGCAATGGATTATCAATATCCATATCTGGATTACTCCCGGGTTCTGAGTCATGTTGGGGTGTTTCACTTTGCTGGACCAAGCTTGGTTTCTCCTGTTGAGATGCGTTAACCGTTGTCTTTTCTTTGCTGGGTTCCTCCTGAGTTGTCATTGTTGCTAGCGTCTCAAAACTATTGCTGGTGGAGGGTTTAGAATTCGCTACTGGTGGTTTTTGTGTGGCAGCCGGCTTTTTACCTCCGTGTCTTCTGTTTGTAACTTTCGTAAAGCTTTCCTGTTGTTGAGGTTCTGGAGTGATTTGAGCTTCCTCCTGCTTGTTCATGGGGCAATCTCTAAAGAGATGTCCAATGCAATGACATTTTCTACAATGAAAAGGCACCTGTTCATAGTCTATCACTTGGATCCAGTCCTTATCCTCATGAAAGAGCCTAACTGTGTCCGGCAGAGGCTGTTTTAGATCCATGTAGACACAGATCCGGGCATAGGAGGCATAAGTAGTGTGTCTCACAGCTTTGGTTTCTTCTGCAACTTTTACAAAGTCTCCTATCACTGATCCAATAGATTTTAATGATTCTTCACCCCAATATTCCCAAGGCAGCGAGTAAAGTTTGATCCACACTGGCGCGTAACTCAGATCTTCCTTATCCGGGTTGAATCTGGCTACCCATTGTCTGAGAAAGAGCCCAGCCGAGTTGAAGAAATATGGCCCTCCATCAAAGACTCTATTCCTATCTTCTAGACAGTTAAAAATGGCAGTAAAAAATCCTTTCGGTCCTAGAAGGAGGGTTATTTCCCCCTTTGGCTTCCATTTATGATTTATCCATCCTCTTAGAGCTTTTTCATTTGGCCAAAACCCTATAAATTTACCTATAAGGGCGTGATCTGTCATATATTGTATTCTTCCATTTATTCTGTCACTAGGCAGTTCAACTTCTGGCCTATGAGTAGCAACCAGTTTACAAGTGGATGAACTAACCTTTGGCTTTTCAGTTGCAGCTTGAGAATCCACCATGTTCTGCAAATCCCCTGTGGTTTTGTCCTGATTCGCTGAGCCTGTACCTATATTACTTTCTGGTCCTTGTTGGCGTCCGTTGAGGGGCGGAAGTTCTGCCCCCTCCCCCTGCGGGGGTACCATTGGGGCCGTCTGAACCTTCTGCAGCCTGAAGCTTTTGCAGCGATTGTCAGGGCTGAGAGTGCAGAGCAGGGGCCCTTCCACCTCAGGAAAACTCGAAACCCTAGCAGTTACGCCATCGCTCCTTCCGTTCGCGCCTCCCGTTCGCTCCCAACTTTTTTCACATCAGCAAAAATGTTATCAGAATTTTCTATATTATTAAGGTATTTGAATCTCACTACCTCTGAACTATGTTACAATGAGGCTCAAAGAGCTATTTATTATTAAAAAATAATGGAAAACCCTAAACATCTAAAAAACTAACCCTAGGAGATGAAGCACCAAAACTATGGGCCCTGTTTGGGTAAATTGGTACATCAACTTCCTAGGGTCGTAACTTCGGCATACAATCTCCGTTTGAAATGAACAACACCTTTTTAGAAAGATCTATCTGAGGACTATAAATTTCGAAGGGAAAACACTAGTTAACAATATTTGTTAGCACTAGGTTTCCCAAAAATACGTCATTTAAGGCCTCAAAAAAACTCTGAAATTTTAGGACTCGAAAAACTACCAATAATAGTAAATTCTGCTATAATTAAGGAAATTGAAAAACTGAAAAATACAGTAGTGGAGGTCCCAGTGGAATAGGTAGGTGGCCACCAACATCCACATGGATCAATTCTACTAGACTCACTCGATTAAGAATTTCAAATGACCCACAAAATTATGGTGCTAATTTAGCACAATTGCATGTTCTAAGAGTACTTTTATGAGGCTTAACCTTTAGATATGCATTATCTCCAACTTTGAACTCCTTGTATGTCCTATTTTTATCTGCATAACATTTTTTTGGTCTTGGGCTATATTAATATTCTATTGAATTTTTCACACTGTCTGCTCCTTTTCCGACAAAATATCTGGTCCAAGAATCAACCTATCCTCAGGTTGGCTCCAACTGAGTGGTGTATGGAATTTCTTGCCATACAAGGCTTCAAAGGGGCTCATTTTTATAAACATTTAATAACTTTTATTGTAGGAAAACACAGCTACATTGAAAAAATATTCCCATTTTATGGGCTTGTCCATTACATACATCCAAAGAATATCCTCCAAAATTTGATTAGTCCTTTCACTTTTCCTATCCTTGTGAGGATGGTATGCAATACGAAAGGTCACTTAGTTCCCAAGCCCCCGAACAAGGCCTTCCAAAAGTTGGAGGTAAATTTCACATCTATCTAAATTATTAATTTTTGTATGCCACGAAGTCTTAAAATGTCCTTCATGAAGATATTAGCAATTTGTGCAGTCCTAAAGGTGGACTATACTCGGATACAATGTGCTTCTTTAATTAGTGTATCAACTACTACCATAATGGATTCATGCAGATACTTGGTCTTCAATAACCCTGTTATAAAATTAATGGAGATCACCTCCCACTTCCATTCTAGAATGGGTAGCGAGTTTAATAATCCTACCAGATTTTGGTGCTCCACTTTCACTTATTGACACTACAAGAATTTGGCTAAATAATCTGCTATGGTTTACTTCATACCTAGCCAAAAAAATTATTTTCTTAAGGTTGCTATCATTTTTTGGTATCCTGGGTCACGAGTTTATGGTCTCTTGTGGTGTTCATCCAAAATCATTTGTTTCAGTACTACTACATTACGAATATATAACCTATTATAATAAGTAATTAGACCTTTTGGGTTTAAAGCATAGCCCAAAATTTATTCCTGCTACATTTTCAACCACTTTTCTTGATATTCAGGGTCTTGTTGCATCACTTGTTGAACTTGTTCTTCAAAATATGTCTTTATACTACTTCTTGCACTTGCTATCAAGGAATGAGCATGCCTAATTAGCGCATCATCAATTTTGTTTTCTTTTCCCTTAATATGCTTTATTTCAATTTCAAATTCACCAAGGAATGCTAACCATCTTGCTTGTCTTGCATTTGGATTGGGATGACTAAAGAAATACTTTAGTCTAATATGGTCATTTACGAAAAAAAACTTTAATAACTTTATTGGGTCATTTTTGAAAATATTTTTCCGTGGGTTGAAGGCAAATGGAAATTGGGAAAAGAGAAGAAATTGCATGTTTTGCATATTTCTATATTGGTTCAGTATAAAGATCATGGAGGGAGAGCTATTGAAAATTCCTCCATATAGCGAAACTTAAGTATCCCAAAGGAGGTCAAAATAAACCAAGGACGAGAATTCAACCAAGAGTTTGTTGTTAACAAGGAGGAGACACCATTGTCTAATTCAACTAAGGAGAGACAAAGACTGGATTATGTGGATGATTATGAAATAGGGTACATAGAAGTACCTCATGGAAGAGCATGCCAAGACATAAATGACGAGTAGTTTGTAGAGAAAACCATGATTCAGTGGGGCAATGACAACAGTGACATCTAGGGAGTTGTAGGAGATATTGGAAGGGTTCAAGGAAAACCTAACTTTCCTGATGATAATAAGACCCATATATTTGCAACCGAAAGGCAAGGGAGAGAACATGTTTTCCATAACATGTTTATTGTATATGCATGTGTGGTAAAAGTTCAACATTTGGAAAGTAGGAGCAAGAAACCGTTCATAAGGATAACACATAATTTGGCATGGAAATCATGTGTTGTGGAGATAAATAAAGAAAAGTGGAAGAAGGCTCTTGTAATTCCTATACAAAACATTGTTCAAGAAGAGAAGGATTGCAAAACATATGAAGTTGTAGTATGCAAACAAATTTTGTCACGATGAGTAAAAATTGAGTAGAGCATTCAGAAAAGAAGGATGTAGGCTACTCATATCCTAATCAATGATGAAGAGGTAGGGAAAATAATTTGTTGTAAGAAGATGAGGAGAAGAATGAGACAGTTATGTATCATGATGATTTATTTCATTTGCAAACAAGGAAATTGTGTTAGGATTTTATTTTTCAAAGGACCCAACAATTTTCCATGGTGTATTTTGTTAAAGGAAACAAGGAGGATGGATTTTGTTGTTATAGGTGCATTCAATATGTAGGAGGTATATTCTATTGTGAAGAAACTAATGAAATCCTACATTCTTGGTGCATGTTTAGGAGGATAGTTGGTAGCAATAATTTAAAACAACAAGTGAGAAGAAACATGTATCAACAAGAATGATGCCTGGGCATGAAGGTTGGGAAACTAATGATGTTGATAAAAGGAGTACTATAGGTATGGTATGATGGCAAGGAAAAAGTGATTAATTTTAGCACTTGGCTAACTAGAGGGAACTACATTAGCCTAACATAGGTGAAACAACTACAAAGTAGAATCTGGGATTGAGGAAGGAAGAGGACAACCAACAACAAGCTAACTGCACAAGATTATCTCACCAAAGAAAGTGGCACATTTCATAATTAAGTATGGGATCCTGGCAGACACAAGTCAGGGCTAAAGAAACAAAATGATTAGATATGTGGGCAATAACAACACTTTGTTTGGTACCTTTGAGGCTTTTGTAGATATTTGACTAGGAGGTCAAATTTTTTCACCTGAGGATTCTGATGCAAGTGCATCACCTGGGGAGTCTTATACAAGAGGAGGATGTGCAATTATAAAATGAACATGATAAAAAAATGTATGAAATAGAGTTTTCTTATATATTGAGAGCAACAAAAGGTTTCCTTGGTACTGATGAAAATTAGGCTATGAGTTTTGTGGATATGAATGATAAAGGTCCTAGTGCTGAAGTCAACACTTTTGATGAAGAATAGGATATTCTTGATTTGATTCCAAATTATGTTGACACATCAATTGCTCTAGATCATGACAACGAAAAGTTCCTAAGAATGCATTATGGTAATGTTTGTGTACAAAAGATGGATATGTTGTCAAGGAAATGGAGGTCATGAGGAGTATATGAGATAAAATTTTCGATGACAAGCCTATTTCTGCATTTGAATTTTGTGATAATAGTGACTTAATTGTCTTTAAACACCAGCGAATGGAAACCTTGTCAAATTCATGACCAGTGAACCAGACCTATAAGTATTGGTAGAACATTAATGGTTGCAATTTACAAACTTTGAAGAAAATATTATGGATTTGGAATGAAAATATTTCTCAATATTTTTCTTCTTCTATTTTTGTAGATATGTCTTATGTGGCTTATCAAGATCAAGAATGACGTGTGCTTGTCCATTATGTGGATTTTGTTTATGAATATTTTCCTCATCGAGATTCTAATTCTTCTACTTCTTAATTATTGCTAGATTAGGTGTAATAAGCATGGTGGTATGTTTGACCTCTAATCCTAACAAACTCAAAATTAGAAATATTGAAACTAATTACTATCATGCAAGATTTTGTTTCAGATTTTATCTTTGAGTACATGATTTCATATCTTAGGAGGCCAAAATCATATATATCCAATAGTTTGATGTTCATACATATCAAAAACCTCAAAATCAAACTCTTAAGGTTGTGTGTTTTTAAATTTCCATAACTTTTGTTTGAAAAATTAGTTTGAAGTGATTCAAAGAATAGTGAAGCATAGATACCATTAATTGGTTCTAAAATCCCTCCAGAACAAGAAAATGATACACCAATTAATCCCTCATAATGCTCTAATGTGATGCATGAAGAAGAAGAATAAATCCAACATGATATATCAAAATTATGAGACCAAGTGCAACAAACAGAAACAAAGAGAAACCAAAGATGAACCAACAGTGATGATGAATGGTTAAAAAGAAAACATAAAATGGGACATGGAATGTTTAAAAGAAAATATCGAAGGTTTGAAGGAATGTTTGACAAATTTGATACAATAAATACTTCCTTGTGGTGAAAAGGTCTTCCATGAAACTCATGCTAAAAACAAAAGGAATGTGAATATTGATTTTAAAGACACTAACTTTGGGTTGAATACCAGCCACTTTCTAAAGATTGATATGATGAACTTTGATGACAAGGATCCAGTAACATGGATACTACAGATGGAGAAGTTATTTGATATATACGATGTGCAACACGCATAGATGGTACACATTACATATTTATATTTAGAAACCGATCAATTTATGTGGTATTGAAGGCTTTGATCTTTCAAATCGCTTCACTTGGACATCTTTTAGAGAGGAATTCATAGCACATTATGAGGATGTAATTAGAAATACCTTATTTAGCCAATTGATAACTATGAAACAAAAATAAACATAAACATGGAAGTGCTACCAATCCTAGCCTCCTACAACATACATGATTTACACCACAACCACTGGAGGAAACAAGAGAAAACGAGATTTGTTATAGCTGTGATAACAAATACACCAAAGGTCATAAGTGCATTGAGAATAAATTAGTTTACATTGATTCCAAAGAGGAGGAAGAAAAAGAACAAGCATCAAAAGAAGAAGATATGCATGAAGAACCAACCACGGTGGTTGAAAAAGACTAAATGAATCTAAACATATCTTCTAATGCATTAGCGAGAATTACCACTCCTTAAACTCTCAATATAGAAGGATATATGAAGAAGAAAAAGGTAATAGTGCTAATTGATTCAAGTAGTACCCATACTTTTATTCATTGTAATAGAGACACTGATTTGAATTGATTTCTATATTGATCATAAATGTTACAAGTGATGGTTACAAATGGGGGAACTATAAATTTCTCAGGGAAGAGCCATAATATCAATCTAACAATGGTGGAATATGTATGGAATAGTCCATTTCTTTCCATCACAATGAGTGGTGTTGATGTTGTATTAGGAGTCCAATGGTTACAATATTTGGGAATGAGAGCTTTAATTTTAAGAAAATTTCTCGAAATTTTTATAGGAAGGGAAGGAAACTAAATTAAGGGGTATCACATCGAGCATCGACATAAAATTCTCCAACTCTTAAGGAATAACCTGACTCTGGCATAGAATTGAAAGAAACAATGAGAATATCAATATTAGTGAAAAAAGTTTTGATTTGGGAGATTGGGTATTTTTACAACTACAAGAATAAAAATGAATGTCCCTCAAGCAAGATAAGAAGGATAATAAATTATCACCCAAGTACTATGACTCTTACAAGGTGTTGCAAAATATTAATACTGTTGCATGCAAATTTGAGTTATCGACATCTGCACTAGTACACCCACTTTTCCATGTTTCATGCTTAAAGAAGGTTATAGGTGACAAGCTACTAATTCAAACTATATTCCCAAAACTTGATGAGGAAGGAAAAAGCATATGAAAGCCCTAAGAAATCATGGAAGTAAGAATCTGACAACTACAAAATCCATCTATTTTAGAGTATCTCATTAAGTGGAAGAACTTACCTACTGAAGATTCCACATGGGTGGATGAGTATTTCATAGCAAATCATCCATAACTACTTAAGCATTGAGGACAAAACTTTTTTGAAGGAGAGGGGCATGTTAGGATCCTATAATACTAGCATTTCCCCAATATTATTATTGTTGTGCCCCATACAAGCCCACTATTATTTTTTTGAACCCTTGCATTATTATTTTTATGTAGGCTCAAATTATATTTTGACACTTTAGACTCCTATATATACCAAGGAGGTCTTGTCATTTGAAACATCCAATAGTTTTTCATTTATGTGATATAAAAGGAGGCTCCCCCCTTGAGGTGGCTTATTATCTAGTCATTAATTTGTCTTTTCTTACATTTCCATGTAATTTTCATCTAGATATATAAAAAATTCCTTGGGATAAAGTTTTATTCTACGTTGTTTTGGATTGTGGTAAAATGTAGTTCTCACAAAACTTTTTAACTCACTAACTACTAGTTTATAGCTAACTTTTATTCATAAGGAGTTTTGAGCTCTACTAATTTGTAAGGATTGTATTTTTGAACTCCAAAGTAATACTTATTACTTCATCCGAACATCCATTAGAAAGATTCTTACAATTCATCAAATATAGGTTCTTTTTTCCTTTAGCTACAATACAATTGGTAAACATCACCATTTGAGATTAAGCTTTTATGTCATTTGATATAATTGTATATCCATTGAACCTTTTTATCAATATCATCAAGCTTATCTTATCTTTAATTTGTTTATGTTTTGGTTATAGAATGAAATTTACTAATATTTTCATTTTTCTCCATTCTCTTTTGAAAGACATTTTACTCCATTCTAGTTAGGAGAAGTTTGTAATTTTTTATTTATACAAAGGTTTAAGTGACTTTCAAAATTTTCATGTTTTTCATGTTGTGTTTCATGTACATTCCCAAGAGCACCTTATAGTTATTCTCTTATGGCTTGGGCAAATATTATAAACTTCCAATTTGTATAGTTTTCCCATATAGCTTGGTTGATTCATCCAAATAAGAATCCGCCGATGGACTCTCTAATGTTCCCTTATTTTTAACCAAATACAATGGAAGCTACAAATAAGGGAAACCATTATATATATCACATGAAACATGAAATTTACATCATGCTCTCACTTTTTAAACATAATTTTGACTTGGCATCTTTTGCCCCTCATTCCACTTTGATGCAACTTAAAGTAGTGATTACTTTACTTAAATGGTAGACATGCTTTTGAGTTTTTCAATCTCTTCACTTCAAACAACACATGTTTTCTTCTCAAAACTCTTTCAATGAAGTTACAAGGACAAATGGAACCAATATTATCTTATAATATTGAACTCTAATACCAAATTAAATACACATAACAGTATTCCACATACACATACACAAAGCAATGAGAGTGATGCAATAAATATCCATCACAATTTTATTTTAGATTATAGCTCATACTAATTTAGAAATACATAAGAAACCAACACTTATCTCATTAATTTTCTACATTTCAATCCTAAAGCACATTACCAATATTTGTAAAATAAAGCTGAAACAATTAAAAACATTTGTTACATGTGATATTGCATCAAATGCACATAAGAATATTCCACACAAACAAACACATACATACATATAGATAGATAAATCATTGGGAGTGATGCAATAGAAAACTATTACAATTTTATTTGAGATTGTAGCTCATAAATACATAGGAAAACTAACTTTCATTAGTTTTATATATATCAATCCTAAACCACATTAAAACAATTCCAAATTATAATGAATTTGTTTAATAAATTATAACACCTTTGTTTGTTTATGAGTTAAGTTTATTAATCTTATAATTTGAAATTAATCTTACCATTTTCTAATAACAATAATGATAAATTTAAATAGTATCTATTTTAGAACCTCTTCTTACATATTAATTATTCACAATTATAATTATGAATTTTTTTTTTTACATAGAATATCACCCCACATAAAAAAAAATGATTTTCTTAATTTAATATATAATAACAATATTTTTAAACTAATGAAATTATATCATTTTACACGTAGTAATAATAATAATATAATATTACACTAAGTTGTGAGGATGGTGCTTAATACCATGTGATAATAATTTTTATTAACGTATTGAAGGCATTATTCCCCAACCAGAAGTCGGCCTTGGCCTAAACTCAAGTTTGAATGAATGAAAGAAAAACAAAAAACAACAAACCGGACGATACCGTCGGCCCCATCATGGCGTTGATGTCACGCACTGAAACGAACCGACGGATATGAAGTACCGAACTAATCAACCTTTCCACCAAGGCTTTTCAAGTACACATGCGAAGGCTTCTCGACCTTTTCATGGGTCGCTACAGAAGTACCAAGGCTTATAACGACAGGTCGATCGCACCATTCAATACCCACTTTAAATACATGCCAAGGTTTCTCAACCTTTCCATAGGTCGCTACAAAAGTACCAAGGCTTATAACGACAGGTCGATCACACCATTCAATACCCAATAACGACAGGTCGATCGCACCATTCAATACGCAATGCAATGTTTTTGTGCCTTTCAAAAATCATGGGACGATACTATAACCGCCTTACAACATCAAGTAATGGTCAACGAACTCAAGGCGAATTCTGAGATACAGAAAATAAAGACGAAGACAACTCCACTGAAACTTGCAAGGCCCGAAACAGAGGCGGTTTTGAGTACCTGGAAGGGCATTGGTAGTCTACATCCTGGGTATGTCATCTTTATTGGTTGGGGAGAAGAATCTCATGAGATCCTCCCTCAAGGAGGAACCCCGACACACATACATATGTATACATACGCACAATATAATCAATGGAAGCATTTTTCAAATTAGTTGAGAGAACCGTGTTACAACATTAGGTAAACCCCAACCCACACAGATATATATAAGCGACAGAAGCATTTTTCAAACTACTTGAGAGAACCACATTACAACATTAGGTAAAGATGACCGAACTACCGCACTGGAAAAATTAGAGACAGGTCTGTACCTGAAGCAAAGGGTATTTCATTAAATGGAAGGCCAGTGCCAATCTTCAACTTCATTTTATTTTTAACAATCTTCATGAATTCTTACCATACCATTCTGACACTCTCCTCCAACAACTCTTCTAGCAAATCATTCTTCCACTCCTTATATGGATTACGTTGTCTTGAGTCACTGTATTCTCCGTGTAATTGCTATCGATGGATAACAAGACTGTGTGAATATCGTTTCTTGGATAGCGTGGATTTGCATAGAGGAGATTGTGTACGAAATGGGTGGCCTCCATGAGAGGAAGAGAGAGAACCTTCTCCCCTCCTATTCTCGCCACTCCTGTTGCCTTCCCCACCACTACGTATTCCACTGCTCTCTCAGCAGACTCGTAGTTTGCCCATATTGTAAGGATTGTGATGACCATAAGCAACACAATTCGCCTCCACATTTGAGACACACAGGAAAATTTCCTCCCCATTCTACAACCCATACAATACTCTCAATCTACCCAAAGATCGGTGGGAATCGGGATAGATCAATTTTGTACCGATACATTTCAGTTTATCAAATTGTTCGTTGAACAGGTACAAAGGTACAACCTACCCTCATTTGATGACCATGTGAGGGCGGGGTCCCTATATCCCAAATCTGGTAACTTTCCAGATGCCGTAAACATCCGTTGAAGGAACGAGTATGAAGGGCATGTCTCCATAAATAGTTTAACAAAGCTTGGCATATAGATGGACGTGGCGATACACGGATCCTGCATTATGATTCCAAATTTCTATGCATTTATAACTTTGAAGTCAAAAGATAGAAAAATGTAATAAAGATGCTGAAATATTATTATAAAAGATGATGATTTACTTCGGCGAGAAGAAAACGAAAAACCCTAAAACTTATTATCACAAGCGTTAGTATTATAATAGAACTAAATACAAGTATAAATGTGTGAATTAAAGTCGGTGGCAAAAAATGTTGAGTAAAATATAATTATAAACATTATGTAATATGTTTTATTTAATATTTTCTCATTTAATTTGAGGATGTTTGTTAGGAAATATTACTTATAATAAAAATTAATTAGTATATTTATTGACTAATATATTTGAATAATAAATATTAAGTAGGGTGGGATAACCTTAGTAAAATATAGTTGATATGAATTAAAATAGTATATAATAAAGATTTTAATATCAATATTAATATTTAATATCAATTAATATATAATATAGGAATTATTATTATTAATAATATATATTAACAATAATACTTTTAAATATTACTAATAATGTTTTTTTTGTCGTTTAAAATGGCGTTTATTAGATTTTCAAAATATCATAGTGTCAAAAAATGTTCTCAACAATCCTCGCTCCCTTATTTCGATCAGACTTTTTGAGATTGGGGGCTAGAGAATACGAGAATAAACAGTTTCATACATTATTTTCGGAGGGCCCTACGGCCTTAACATACTATAAGAATACCATGTAAGAATTTACAGGGTAAGTTCCTCAGACAGAACACCAAAAGGACGCCGCTCACAAACACATCACGGATCAATACACCAGTATTTTGACGTGGTTAAAACCCTCAGAGAGGGAAACAGTCCACGGCTTGCGCCAACGTGGCTACTACAGGCAATTTATTAATAAAAGAATGAAAATTTACATAAGATTCTCTCCTCGGTATTACCGACACTTGATCCGTGGCTTGACACCCGATTGGTCCATGAATTCTATTTAAAGCGCATGGAGGGTCATTTGTAGGTTAACCGTGCATGAGAGAAGCTTATGTAATTTTCATTCTTTTATTAATAAATTGCCTGTAGTAGCCACGTTGGCGCAGGCCGTGGACTGTTTCCCTCTCTGAGGGTTTTAACCACGTCAAAATACTGGTGTATTGATCTGTGATCTGTTTGTGAGCGGTGTCCTTCTGGTGTTCTGTCTGAGGAACTTACCCTGTAAATTCCTACATGGTATCAAAGCTATTTGAGGGCCGCGTCCGTTGGTTATCCAAATTTGAAGCCGGTAGAACTGCATGCGGCTGTCGTTTCCTAGATCTACTGTTTCTGACTGCTTTCGGGCCGAGAGGACTGCTCTGTTGTGTTCGGAGCATCTGTTCAGTGAGGAACCCCTTTCGTTTCACGCGAAAAGGTTTCCGGTAGCCCTATCTGCGTCATTTTTAAGATCTGGAGGTATACAGTCTTTATTTGCAGTTTACTGTTATTTTATCTCTGCTTATTTTGGTTTCGGTTTATTTAGCTTTTTTTTAACCGGATCTATACCTTTTATTTCTGCGTATGCTCTTTGCCCTGCGACTCTGCGATCTGGGCAAATCAGAAAAAGAAAGGAAGGATTTTTTTCTCATGCGTATGCTCTTTTCCCTGCACCTTAGTGTGATCTCGGAAAATCAGAAACATTGAGAAAAATATTTAGTTTTTTGG